>LGSM01000152.1:0-62964 GCA_001314345.1 Phytophthora multivora | reverse complement strand
TGGCCACGAAGCCATTTACGCAGCTACTGAGATCCAGAAGATTTTCCGTGGTGTTGCCGCTCGCAAAGAGTGGCAGGCGTTTTATTGTCTACGGAATCAAAGTGCAGCAGCGCGTATTCAGTTTGCATTTCGACGTCTTTTGGTGGACCGGAAGGTGCTGGCACGAGTAGCAATGAAGCGGTATAACCGAGCTACGAAAATCCAAGCCTGGTATCGAGGACATCGACGCCGAGATCTGTTACTATACGAGCACATTCGAGTCATGAATCAGCGTATTTCGAATTTCCAGAGGTATATTCGTGGCAGACGGTTATGGCGTATAGTGATGGCAATTCTGCACAAACGACGCAGTGACGTGGCCACAGAGATTCAACGCTGTTATCGTGGATGGAAAGGGAGACAACGCGCGGTGGCAATCCGATTCGAGCAAAATCGACATCTCAGAGAACTAGTTCGGGAGAGTGAGATCCATTCGCAGTTTTCGAGATGTAAAAGCTGTCAGCAGGAAAGGTGCACTGAAGACTCTCTGTTTGCGTGTTTTATGGTGCGATATGTGGGCCTTCACGACTTTAAAGGGGCGAAAACGCTTTGCGAAGACGGCTTGCGGCTTTTTCCGTGGTCAGCCAAGTTTGTGTTTTTCTATTCGGTTCTATTGCAAGCAATGTGTGAAGATCTAGAGACTTCCATGGCGTTTCTCAAGCGAGCAAAGGAGATTGGCATTGCCAATGAAACTCTATCTGAGGTACGTTGATTTGCACAATTTTCCATGTTCGTTAGCGGCCCACTAACGTTTATATGGCAGTGCGAGACCCATTTCTTCCAGCCTGCGCAATTGCTGCATTCAAATGATGCCCAAGCCTGTTTAGATTTGGCAATTTTGTGTCAAAGCCGTGACCAGCTTTCTCGAGCAGAAGCAAATTACGCAAAAGCTTTGATCCAACTACCTCAAGAATACGCAATTCCAGGCTATCTACACCGCGTGGATATGGTGGATCGTCTACTACTCAACTATCATCGATTCTGTTCAGTCTTCAATTTTCGACAAATAAATGTGCTTCTGAAGGAAGTCTTCACTGCGAAGAAGGGCAAGAAGGTCCGATTACTGGTTTCAAAGCTCAATCATTACACTGTGGTGACTCCTGCCGACAACCCAACGACCTGTCGCATTAACACACTTTATTTATCGGACGAGGAAGTGCTCGGCATCATCAAGTTGTCAAAACCTGACGGCAAAGAACCAGCTGCAGATACTACAGAGGGAAACAGCAGTACGAGTTTCTTAAAGAGACCAGTATCGAAAGACATTTCGCAAAAATCATCTCGAAGACTTTCAAAGAAAGCTGCCATCACTCAGCAATACCAGAAGAACTTTGTCGGGCTACACGTCAAACCAAGCGACCTTGCACGTTTTTCGGAAACGAGATCAAAGTTGCGTCTTACCAAGCCAACCGCTGAGTTCCTCCTCAATTCTGTGGTTTTTGTTGATCCAACTACGAGCCAGCCAGATACTCAACATTCACCAGGCGAAAAACAGCAGACTACGCGTACTTTGCAGAAAGTGATGCTGATACCTTCGATATTAAAGATGCGGCAGCAGCACCGGATCGACATCGTTTGCTCTCGAGCAGCTATAGATGTTCAACGGGTGTATCGTGGATTTCGACTCAGAGCTGAGGCTCGACGTGAGAAACTCTTGAATGATATTCGACAACAACAGACGGATGAAATGTATCGTCGCCTTCACGAAAACTATCTGCTCCGGGAACTGAGACGTTGCAGTGCTGTAGCCATTCAGAAAATATACAAGGGCTATGCGTTCCGAAAGCTTTTTGGGCGATGGAAAATTAAAGCTGGCGAGATTCAGCGGGTGTTTCGTGGATATCGTGGACGATTAAGAGCTGCGGCATTTCGTGAAGGAACCTGCACGTTTTACATGGCACAGCGGGTATTTCAGCGAGGCGTGAGCATCAGCGGACGTCGTGTAATGCTCATCATTGAAAAGGTGAGTGTATTGCTAGCTTTTTCCGACCTCATGTTACTAATTCGCTGTGGTAAACGTTGGTATCGTTTGTAGTGTGGTTTATCATTCCGCTTGGACGGCTACGACTTGGAGTCGTGTGTCACTTACAACGGCTTTCTCTCTCACTCAAGTTCAATGGCATTGCTCTGCTATCTCAGTTGGAGTTATGCTGAGACTTTGTGCGGACGCGAATTTACTCGTAAAGGCGACAAAATGTCTATTCACAGCGTATCGTCAATGAATCGCTTGACAGCTGAGTGCTTCGTTAGCTGCGTCGGAAGCGCGCCGATCAGTTGCATCGTTCCTCTTGCAGAATGTGTCCAATCCATTAATTTACGAAGCTTCAGCGCTGGGGATAAAACCTCACCAATGCCATTGCCCATAAGGCCAGATGATACTATGCGACTTGTTGAGGCCATAACCGAACGTGTAACTTTGGTCCCAGCGCTCCGAATGGCCACCCAAGACCTGAAAGCAAAGAGCTCAGCAAGCTTCACCATTTCGGTTCAGCCACCACCGAAGATGCACTTCGTTTACCAACAGAAGCAACAACTCGGGAGTAGCTCTACCTCCGCCCTTCAGTTCATATATCCCGTCACCAATGGCCTCCGAGGTGTCAGCATTGGAACGGAACACTTCCGAAAGAAGTGTACGCGACACGCAGTTCACTTCACGCGGTGTCGCTGTATTTTGCCGATTGTTTCCACATCAGCACATATTGAAGCGATTAGCCGGGCACTTGCACCGCCATCGACATCTTCATCATCATAAGAAGCAGTTCATCCAGCTGGAACCAGCTACAAGTTTATTTGTCATCGTTTGAGCCAGAAGATATTGGAGTTACTGGCATAAAGTACCGGTGTATGGCATCTCGAAATCGTTTCCCATAAAGTCCCGGTTCAATAATCGTAGGGGATGACTGTCCAGCGATCATACCAACAGACTTGCCAACACTTTCCACTCGCTTGATGAGATCAAATTGACGCATATAATCAATTATGCCGACGGACATTTCAGATGGCGATTCTTCCTTCTCCCCATTGTCGTCTAGCCGGTAGCTTAGCCCCACAATCATCGAGTAGTCCACAATGTTAATCGAGTAGAGAAACTCGGTGTCGTTTTGCACAGCTTTCAAAATGAATTCGTGATCCTCAGCGAGAACTCCCATAGGGTGGCCTTTAGTAAATTCCAGAAAATTGCCATCCAGAAGCACACGGTTACTGGTACCGTTCTGAGGGACATCTGAGGTTGGTCGCGGCTTGGTAAAGCGGTTCCGAGAGCTCCCCTTGAGATCGTAGGTCCGTGTAAGTTGCTTCTGGTAGAAAGCATTCTCCATGACGCAAATATATTGCACCATCTTTTGACCGGAATCTTTTCGGGTTATGGTGGTCTGGTAAAGCCCGACAGTCTTCGACAAAAGGCTAGCTCGGCCATCGAAGTATATACTCGCCATGTACTTGAAATACCCTGGAAGACATCCCAGAAAACTCTAAATCCCAAAGTGAAGTTCAATAAAAATTAGTGTCTCTGACCGATATTTCAAGCATGAAGCTCATGCTTCGCACCTGCATTTCTGTCGATGAAATGTGCTTGACAACAAAGCGGTCGTCCAGCGTTCGGTAAAAGGAGGCGCCAGATTTACCACCGTTTGCGTCCCAGTTAGCCACGTGAGATATCGAAAACACAAAACTCGGTAGGCTACCGTAGAACAGTTCACGAAGGACTTCAAACTAACCACCATCATGAATAGTGTTAACATCAGTGGCACTAATCACGATTCAAACAGAAAAAAATAACAATCGTACCTGCAGTGGGTAGTATGCGATCGTCGAAAGTTCCCAGCATGTACTGGACATTGTTGAAGATGTGTTGCCCGAAAGGAGTGACAAATGGAGTGGCATTTCCACTGCAGAGTATTTAAACGGAGTATTCAGCGATGTCTCCAAAGCTGCACGCGACCAATTCGTGCTTGCACCATCGCCATTCCGACTCTGCGACGCAACCGACTCCGCTGCTTCGCTATGAACACGAACCTTCCACCCGTCCAGCTCTTCTTCATAAGAATCTGTTGATAGTGCATACGCGACGCATGTAATTGGTTTGGATTCGTTTACCAGCACCACTCGAGACTTCGACCGACGAGGAAGACTTGGGTGCCCCGCAGTCAGTGCATCAGGCAGGTCTATAGTAAAGTCACTTCCAGGTTCTGATCGTCCAAGAACGCGATACAGATCCAGTAGAGCTTCCTTCCAGCCAGCCCGTAGACCCTAGAACACAAGAATGAGTCATTCGCCAATACCATGACAGCTACAGTAATTGTTGTTTGTACTACGCACCTCTCTTCCATCCCCGGAAACACTTGAGAATGGCATCGGTGGCCTCTTCAACGACTCAATGCTGCCGATAGTCGATGACGATGATACTGGATTTCGTGCCATCGTTTCTGACTCGGTCACAGCGCTAAGGGTCCCACTACTTCTTCGTCGAACTAGTGGTTCGACACCTTCGCCCCAATCAGGTTCCTTAACGATGGCACTTGGTGTCAGAGTGGATTCTTCTACAACTCGTGGGGATGGCATCGGCGACAGAGCAGCTGCGGGGTGAAACGTAACACCTCCTAACGTAAACGAGCCACTGTTTGGAGCCGGTGGAGCTGCTTCCGTCGTTAGATGCTTCTTAATTAATTTGCGAAGCCGCAGCATACAAGCAATCCATTTGCATGCCATTAAATACAGCGCGCGCTGTGTCGAGTCGCAAGCGGATAAACTTTCCGCAGGCTCCTCTCCCAATTGTGCCAATTTATGCGAGAATAATGCTTCGCCACTTCGCACCATTTTAGAGATACACATTACTTCGAGAATAATCCGTGCGTGATGATGATCCGTATCGGTACGCTCAAAAGCTTCCACAGCCTGGTTGATCCCCTGCACTTTATCCGTAAAAGAATTAATAAGCGACTCCAGAAGCTCTTTTAAGCTCTCCAGACGATTAGTGACTTCCTTTTCCACAACCGATCGCTCCGTTTCCTCCCACGACTGTTTCGTACGAAGCGTATCATTGCCGCGCTTCAAATTGACATTGCCAAGTCGCAGCGATACCTTCTTTGAAAAATCAAAGCGAGCAACTGAATTACCAATGTTGAAGAAAAGCACGTGGGCCTCCATGGATGTGTGCGTGCACATTGCGGACGGGGACTTCGGTACTGCAGACCCTTCTGCTTCTGTGAAAAGAACTTCCAGAAATCTCGCAAAGGAGTACTTGTAAATATACTTCTCCAGCGGAAGAAATGCCGTAATCACGCCATTACATTCGCGGCACCATCGCCAAAAGATCACTGTAGGATACCCGTTCTCCACTGCCACAGTACTTTCATCCTCACTCCCAGATGCTTGAGAGACGGAATTTGGTGCCATCATAGCTTGCAGGTTGAAATCCCTTTCAGAGCCCATTGTGAACGACAACTCACTAAATGAGCCAAACGATTGGTCGGTTACCCCAGGATCACTCACTTGGCTCATCGACAGTGATAGCGATTGCTTGCTTTTGTCTGGCAGCTCCTCGAATGAAATTGTGATCGTCCCCGCCCGACAGCTGAAAGAGTGGACGTGATCGGCCATTAAATGGTTGCACTTTACATTCTGCAACAGCAACAACGAAGTAAAAGTTAGATTTAATTCCCCACCCCCCAGAAAAAAAATGCCTTACCTGACACTTTAGTGAAAGCGCCGCCAACTCTTGGTTCAGGAAATTCCCAAAAGATACATCATCATCCGAACAGGCTGTGATTTGAAGGTGCTTCGCTTCCACGCACTGATGGTAACGAGGGTTCGGAGTTCCAGGGTCTCGGACACGTAACGTTGATGTCGTACACCAGGTTGTCCTTTTTCCTTCGGTAAGCTCTGCGCTCTCATTTGACAGAAGCATATTTTTGTTCAAGTCTAGGTCGGATAAAACATGAGCTTCCAAGAGCAATTGATACGCCATCGACAGCACATTACGCGTCAGTTGCTTCAATATGCGCAACGTCTGCTTCGATGGTCCAGTAATAAGCACCGTGCAACCATTAAGCGGGTCGCATCCATCAAGGTACAAGTACGTGTCTGTCCGCAAACGACTTGGCACCGCTGGGGCTTTCATGAACACTCCAGCAAGCGCTTGGAGAGACTTTTTTGCAGGTGATATCCCTTCTTCAGGAACCACAGGAATTGATTTCACCACGAATGACCTGCAGCTGCCGATTACCTTTTCAGAGTTGACTTTATCCACGTGATCTACGGATGTTAAAACTTCAGCTCCAGTGTGACGCGCGATACGATGAAGCATCTCACTTTTTACATTAAGAACGATTGAGATTTTGCGTTCACATAGCAGCTCTTGAGCATACCGCGAAACAGTCTTCTCCACAAAAATCACATCCGGCTCCAGCGCTGATATTTTGTCGACCAAGATCGCCATGTAGCTTTTTTCTTGCTCCAGTAGCGTGTCGAGCGAGCTCATGCGTCCAGTACCGTTCGAACGATCGTAACTTATCCCACAAGCAAAAAGTAAGATGCGGGGGTTTACCACTTGCCGTGCCATTTGCTTGTGACTCAAGTGCTTGTGGCAGACAGTTCCAGCAAGCCATTTGAAGTTGTAGCTGGGCTCCTTCTTCTTTGACTGGGCACTCTCGGACATTGCGATACTTTTCACTTTCACGAGGTTCGAGTAGTTAAAGCCACTAGGAGAGCGAAAATTCATGCTGAAAAGCAAATGGCCTGTCACGACAAAGGCCATGTCTTCCAATGTCACAGCCAGTTGGTTCAGGTCAACAGATTCCAGTTGTGCTGTGCTATTTGGCAACGCTGACACCGACTGCTTAATACCATCGCGAATTTGCTCGTGAGCGCTTTGCTGCACACAAAGCAAAGACGACCAGTCAGTCTTAGTCATCACTCAAGCGGCTGGAGTCCAGCCAGACACACAATTTCAGCTTACCATGTACTTATCCAAAGCGATCTCCCGCTGCGTATGAAGGTTAGCACTGTTATGCGCAGCAAGTTCCCACTGTGTCTCTTCACGGACTGTTGAAACTTCTTTTTTAGGAGACGCTTTCTTTCTGCCCTTGTTAAGAGTCAGCATGTCGATGTCCATCAAACCGCCGCTTTCGATCGCACCAAGGAGTTCTGCACTAGAATGTCTCCTCCTAGTCCGAGGGCGAAACTTCCGCTGCACTTCAACACTGTCCGATTCCTCGAAGAAATCCACCGACTCGGTGGAAAGGTTTGTTGGGTCTGCAGGCTGCTCTGGGCCTGCGGGGTCACTCGAGTTTGAGTCGACAGGTGATAGCAACACGGGGGCTTCGTTTGGGCCGACAGGAGGCCCGAAAACAAGCGGTGATGCCTTAATGGGGCCAAATTCTCCACTCAAACGACGTGACGATCGGTCGACTCGACTCGAAAACGAATCTCGCGATGTCTCATTTCCTTCCAAACTTCCGATTGAGTGCCGATTCTGATCCTTCTCTTTCGCCTTCTCCTTTTTTCCAGCAGCGTCTGCAAACTGGAAACAGAACTTACACACTCGAATGACTCCTGGGAATGCGTGAGGTGCACCGTCCACAAATTGGTTACTGCAGTCGTAGCAGAAGATTTGTCCACAAAGTCGGCAATGGTGACGACGCCGGAAGAGTGAAAAGGCTGCAGAACAGTCATAGCATACCTGTACAATTCCAGCTTGGTTAGCATATATCTACTAGACCTTCGTAGTATCTAAAGATGAAGCTCACTTTACAGAGATGGTCTGGCATCCAGTACTGGTTACCAGCCGACATGGGCGGCGGCCGTATCTTCACAGGCGACGCTGACCATCCAGTCCAGAACAAGAGCGTCAGTTTTTAACTAATACAATGGTTAATAAATGACAGTTCTATACGTTACCAGCAGGTTTCGTGGCCACTGCATTGCCAGCATCTCCATTCGGTTCCTGAACATTTTAATTGCAATCAGGCAGCAAAAAACAACTATGAATGACATCATTTCACCAGCATTTGAAGGCCATGGCAGCTCCTAAATGGGAAAATAATACGAAAAATTCTCACCTGAAATGTAGAGGCCAAGAAGCCAGGTGCTGGGAACGTCGTCAAACTGAGGAACGAGAGGAAATAAAAACAATATCAGGTTTAAACTCCAGTATCGACGTAATTCTCCACCACCAATCCGCACCGTGACGGGTCTCGGTCCAGCCGCTGGTGCGGCATCGACTGCACACGGCGCTCCGCGTCCGCCATGTTCCGAAAGAGAAGGCAGGAGATACCTTCGCTCTTCTTCACGCGCGCAGCTTCAAGGCGAATTGATTTCTCTGCCACAGTAGCGATCCTCCAACCGTACCATTTTCCTGGTACACGGGTTTTGAACATATATTTATATATATATATATATATATTTTAGCGTATCCAGAGTGACGATGGTGCTGGGCAAATACTGCTTCGATGAGCACGAGTTCTCGGGGGAAACGTTCGAAGTGGCGGCCTTCCTGGAGGACTGCCGAGCGCACAGCCCCATGGAGACCATCCACCAGGACCTGAAGCAGTTCCAGACAGCGCTAGAGAACCAGCTCGTCGCTATCATCAACGAGGACTACGCTGAGTTCCTGCAGCTCTCGTCAAAGCTTAAAGGAGTAGACGAAGCTGTCTCCAGCGTGCGGGTACCCATCCTTGCCGTACTTAAGCGCGTGGACGAAGTGCAGCATGCCATGGTGCGTGGCTATTGCCACAGCTTCTACGTAACTGCGTTTACTGACTTCTTTTGTGTGTGGAGGGAGTAGAGTGCGTTGCAAGACAAGATTCAGACGCAGCTGCAGTCGGCGGACGAGCTACAGCAACAGGAGAAAGAGCTTCTGCTGAGTATTACAATCTCACAGAAGCTATTGCTTCTGGAAGACCTGCTGGAGATTGAATACCCGGCAAGTGGCGATGAGGATCAGGAACAAAATCCTGCCGGGGATGGACTCGTTGATTCAGATGAGGACAGTGACGATGAGTTCGACAATTTTCACAGAGTCAAAAAGAGTCTCAATGCTACGAGTGCTGCTGAGGGTTGCGCGAAGCTGGAACGTGCGGCGCAAGTTTTTGTTCAGTTGGATCTGGAGTTCATGAACGGCATGCACCTTGCCACGATTCAGGTATCATGCCTATCAAAACGAAGTCTTAGCTCCGTGGTGGATTATTAACAACGAGATGTTCGTGTCCTGTTACGTAGAGAGAGGAGAAACGTCTTGCAGTGATTGAAGACACACTTTTGCGTCGACTGGAGACGGAGTTTGCTACTGAGATTTTCCCAGATACGTTTTACAACCGCGACCACGCCATTAGCGCGCTGACATTGAGTTACTTGTTGCGAGCGTACGTACTGCTCCACAAACGTCATATTCCTGAAGAGATGATCGGACGGCTTCTTGTCCAGCCTTTTGCGGAGGAAACCCTCACGCGTGGGAAGTTGGACGGACGTGTCCGTGGCTCTTGTGAGGGACTTCCACAGATCTATGAGTCCATTTTGGATTTCATTACCAGCAAGTTTGGAGACACACTTGCACTGTCTGTATGTCAGGGTGAGGCCAAGTGTTCAGTGGACATTCTCGGTAATGCAATCTGGAAGCCGTTGCAGGAGATTTTCTCATCGAAGCACGGAGTGATTTTTCAAGCCGCTGATCCCGAGCGCTTCCACCAGAGCTACACTGTCAGCATGAAGTTTCTATCGGACGTTGAAGAATTCTTCTGCAAGAGTGAAATCATGAGAATCCGCTTCCGGTCTCATGAAAGCGTGGTGGAATTCAGAGAAAAGTGGAATATTGACGTGTATTTTCAACTTCGAGCGTCCCAACTAGCTGCGAGCCTAGAAAATTCTTTCGGCGTCAAGCGGGAAGAACCTGTAACAGCGGACTCGCTGAACACTTCTACGTCCGCAGGAGCTAACAAGTCAGCACTGGTTTTCGAAAACTCAAAACGTCTGTGGCAGGCGATGCAAGACTGTTGGAGCGAGCGTATCTTCCTGGCACCTCTGCTCCCAAATTTCTGCAAGCTTTGCGTCCAGCTTTTCGGGTACTATATTGATACGTGGAAGGAACCGTTGCTGAATGTCGCGGCGGTGCTTAACAGTGGGAATAGGGTGGATTTTACTACCGTACCGCTGTATTTTGTGTCTACCGAAGAAGACCTCCTATTTGCAGGGAGCGATTTTCACGTGCTTTACAAAAAGGTAAGTTCTGTTTGGCTCGCTTGGTACCATTGAAAGGCAGAATGGCTAATCTGTATGCTGTATCAGATTTCCCAGGACCTCCTTCCAATCGTAAAGACTCACGTCGATGCTTTCTCGGACGACAGTCAAACCTTCGTGACCGAACTATTCCAGGAGGTTTGTGCACTTTGTCTTGGTTTCATTTGCTGTACAACTTTGTAGCTTACCGAACTTTTTCTTGTAGCCACTTGCAGCACTTGCTGAGCTTGAGGATAGCTGCTGGTCTACAGCTGTGACGATGGTAGCTGCAGACTGCAAGAAGGTTCTCCCCGCAATTCGGTACGTCTTCACGCACTATTCTACCCTGCCGAGTCAAGCACTCAGCTTGTTTTTCTGCTGCTGTGTCTCCTGAAGCACCGTGAAGGGACAGTATCAGATGACAAATAAGCCCCCACCAACGACCCCATCGACCTACGTACCGAACATCATCCAGTACGACTATGGCGTCTTATTATCACTCCGGCACAACTAACCGTCGTATGCGCTCATAGGCCGATGCAGGAGTTTCTCGAGAAGTGGGGAGTTCACTTCGATGCAGCCAAGAGACAGCAGTTACTGCAGGCCATGATGGAAGACATCTGTGGGATGTACTCAACGTTGTCGTCCGAGCTCTTGAGGTCGGCACTGGAGCTTGAAGAGTCTCTTAAGAGTCGAAAGCTGCAGCGGCACTCTGGGTCCAGCTCCACCTTGGCCAGCAACGCCGTGTCCGATACGGAGAAGATGCGCTTGCAGTTGCTGCTCGACCTGGAAGAAATTCAGCGGTACGTGCCATCACCTACAGCTGTGCATTACAGCTAGATATACTAATTAAAGTTCTATGAGCAGGGAGGTGGCGGTGCTTGGTCTAGACGTGCAGCACTGCAACGGACTGCAGATCGGCATTGCCAAGCTGTCCGAATCCAGCAGTTGAAGTTGATTGTTATATGATTGGATGAAAATGATGTGACAAAATGCTATAGACCGATGTGATTGGATAATAATCTATGGTGGCAGATGCGTGCGTCACAATTGAATTGCTGCAGCCATGGAGAGCTCCGGACATTGGAGCGCGCCGCTCTGGCGATGGGGTTTATGCATGACCATGGCGTCACTTTCTATGTGGAAGATTGTCGAGTTGGTGGTGAGCGGAGATGCGTCCTGGGGTCGGATTTGTGGCAAACAGACCAAGAAGGAGAAGTACCTGGCTGGTTTCCCGGGCCTGGTTGGCAACACGCCGCTTGTGGAGCTCACCAGTCTGTCCAAGGCCACCGGCTGCAGAATTCTGGTAGGCTACTGAATGGTGGTGCAGTTAATACCAGGTCAATTGCTAATTCTTGAGCCTTCTGGATATTGCAGGCAAAAGCAGAATTCTTAAATCCCGGCGGAAGCTCGAAAGATCGAGTCGCTAAAGGAATCGTTGAGGACGCTGAGCGTCGAGGACTTTTGAAAGAGGGAGGAACAATTATCGAAGGAACATCGGGTAGCACGGGTATCAGTCTATCACTTATGGCTCGAGGTTGGTTGCTTTCGTTATGTTTGGACTCGGCAACGATGATTGCTAACCACACCTTTTCTGACGTTGCTATAGCCCGTGGTTACCGATGCATTATTGTCATGCCTGATGACCAAGCGAAGGAGAAGAGCCAATTGCTGGAGCAATTTGGTGCTGAAGTTGTGCTGGTAAAGCCGGCGTCGATCGTAAACGCTAAACACTATGTGAATGAGGCCAAGCGTTTGGCTCGAAACACTGAAGGTGAGCAGCAATGTAGTGACATTTTGAAGCTGCCCAGTTGTTTACAGCCTGATTGTGTTTTCAGGAGGATACTTCACTGATCAATTTGAGAACACAGCGAACTACGATAGTCACTATGCTACAACTGGACCCGAGATTTGGCGCCAAACCGACGGCACTGTGGATGCCTTTGTCATGGCTGCAGGTAAGCTGCTTTCCGTATTCATCGTGCAGATCCCTTCAGGTTTTAATTTCATGCGTTTGCCTTGAAGGCACGGGAGGCACCATCGCTGGGACGTCGGCGTATTTGAAGCAGCAAAACCCGAACGTACAGGTATTCCTCGCTGACCCTCCAGGCTCCTCCCTGTACAACAAGGTAAACCTTATATCGATCAGATTCCTGCAACAACAAAAACAAAAGGATTGACGGAATTTCTAGGTTCGAAGCAACGTTTGTTACGCCCCCCAACAGGCCGAGACCAAGGTGCGACGACACAGGTAAGCACACAGCTATTTCCCCACCCCATTGCAGCCTTGCTAACATCGTATCTTCATCCTACAGATACGACACCATCGCGGAGGGTGTGGGCATCGACCGCTTGACTGAAAACTTCATGCTGGCCAAGATCGACGATGCCTTCAAGGTGACGGACCAGGAGATCGTGGAGATGTCTCGCTTCCTGCTCCGCGAGGAGGGAATCTTCGTTGGCAGCTCGAGCGGCCTCAACTGCGTGGCGGCAGTTCGCGCTGCCCGCAAACTTGGACCAGGCCACACTATCGTGACGATCCTGTGCGACTCTGGACAACGCCATCTCACTAAGTTCTGGAACGAGCAGCACATCCGCGAGGATTGGCAGCTTGAGCCCTCAGCCACGCACCTCGAGTTCCTCGACGGATCCACGGGGCAGCCTTAGATATCTGCCGCCATGTGCCAATAAAATGCGAGACCGTTTAGACAACGAAATGAAGACAAGCTAATGCACTGTTGAAGACCACCTTTGCGGACCGCAATGCGGTACATGTTGACGTTTCTAAAAAATCGCGATCTTTCCATGGATTTCTGCATTCTGATTGGCTTACTCGTGTCCTTTCATGCGCAAAGCAAGAAAATCTTTTCCTGCAAGTCGAGTTCAATCCTTATCACTCTGCAATTCGCCAGGCTCCAACCAAGTGAAGCTTTAGACCATGGCGACTTCGTCTGCTTCAATTTCTATCCCCAGCGACGTCCACGTGGTCGCAGCCAACGTTAGTCCGCGCGGCGTGGACCTTGAGGACCGTCTCGACTTGTCACTAGGTGCGTGCAATACTGCGACGAGAAGAAGAATTTATAAATAATTGACCTCTGGACTAACTGCTCGCACCTATTGCAGACGCGCTCATTAAGGAACGAAGGAAAGAGCACAAACTACTGAAGAAGCAGGAGGAGGCCAAGAAACAAAACCCGGAGGCTACGGACAAGAGGAAGACGCCCAAGCAACAGAAGCAGAAGGAGAAACATCAGCAGGTCGCAACCGTGAAGAATGCCCAGAAGGCGCAGCGCAAGGCGCTGGTGAACAAGAACCGCCGCTTACCGGCTCCAACTCCTGCCAAGAGAAAGAGCACGCAAGGTAAGGGAAAGACGAGCATCGTAGCTGTCACCGCGAAGCTGCGGGAGGATATGCAGGCAGACAAGTCCAAGAGCTTATCCGGGCGTCGGGTTATCAGCCCACATGCAGAGAAGAACAGTAAACAATTCACTGCTGCTCAACAAATGAAGAAGAAGAAGATCGCGCCCCAGCAGACGAGGAAGGTCACGTCTCCTAGCAGCAAGAAGTCGCAGATCTTGAAGCAGCAGCCCAAAACGCAAACGAAGGCGTCTCCTTCAGTACGGCAGGTGGTGCACTCAAAGAGCAAAAAGGCCAAGCTAAGCGTCACAATCACGGGTCAACCTGGAAAGAAGAAGGCCCAGAAGAAGAACAAGAGCAAGGTTTTGCTCCCGGGTAAGGTCTCCCAGGCGCTTGTGAAGAAAACGTCTGCGGTGAAGAAAGTAGTGAAGCGTGCCAAGAGCCGGAAGGCAACTGCGAAGAATACTCAAGTTGTACGCAAAGTTGGTACCCAGCGCAAGAAGAAGAACTAAAGCCTGCGATGGCAGAGAACTCTACATCTTGTTCCTTAACCTAATGTGGATCTCATTTTTGTTTGTTCAAACGTGAATGTTTCTATACGTCTTTGTTATCTCTACAAAGCACTTAGATTTGCAGAGATTTTGCTCGACCTACTCGAGTTTCAAACGCTGAAGCACGGTCTCGCGGCCCAGCAACTCGATTGTGTCACCCAGCCCAGCACCAACGTCCATCCCCGTGAGGTAGTAGCGGATCGGCATCAACACCCTGTGCACACAATTACCAAACGTTAACAACAGTGACGAAATCAAACAGTTAGCAGAACTTTTGACGCACTTCTTGAGCCCCAGCTTCCGGCTTTTTGCAACCTCCTTGATGCTCTTCGTGATGTGATCCTACAAAGCGTCATCACAGGTTAGCGGAGGCAGCCAAGATCCATTTGTACTCGCTACTAACCGCCGTAAACTCCTCCTCCGAGAGGTTGCACACGTTTGCACACACATCTGCTACCAGTTCGGGCGTGCTTTCATCGATGTACTTGACTTTCATCTCTTGTGCAACCGAGGAGCTTAGATCAGGTTTCGTGAAGAACGGAATACACAAAGGTCCGAATTCAGGTAGAGCGCTCACGCGTTCCTGAACGACAGCAAAGAAATACCAAAAGTGTGAGCAGATCTATATGGGTATGGTGTACTTGCGGATCGCACCTTCATCAAATCCATCGCTCGCCACACGTAGTCGAGACCAAATTTCTCAATCAGATCAGTGGAAGCTGTAGATAAACCTGCGTCTTCAAGACTTGAAGACATCATCGGCAGCACATCGTTCACGACTGCCAACTTGTGCTCGTTTGTCGCTGTTTCCTCAGCAAACAGCGACCGCACGTGGCGAGAATTGATCCAGCGAAGTCTATCCACGTTCACAACTGAGCCTGCCTTGTTTACGTGGTCGATTGAGAACTGCGAAATGTGAAGAGGACATGCTTTAGCATACTGGGAAACCTCCAACAAATATTTCCAATACATACATGTTTCTCCAACTCCTTCATCTGGAAAATCTCTTGGTTGTTGCCGCCAGCGGGGTTCCAGCCCAAGAGTGCAACGAAATTCACGAGTCCACTTGGGAGGAATCCCTTATCCTTCACACACAAAATAAGGATCAGAAGGGTGAATACAGTCAGCTTGTAACACGAAAGCGATTTGTAACGAACGCGAAAGTCCTCGACGGCGACATCTCCCTGACGCTTAGACAACTTGGAGCGGTCTTCATTCAGTAGAAGACCCAAGTGTGCCCACTGTAAACATTTTGAAAAACACATACACACACACACACACACACACACACACACACACAAGCGACCGTAAACAAACTGCATGTAGCGGTCAGCCAACTACTGCACCAATCACTTACTGTGGGGGGATCGTAACCCAGTGCCTTGTAAAGAATGACGTGCTTTGGCGTCGAAGGCAGCCATTCCTCCCCACGAATAACATGAGAAATATGCATGGCGTGGTCGTCCACCACATTGGCTAGATGATACGTCGGGTAGCCATCGCTCTTCATCAGAACCTGGTCGTCAATACCGGAGTGTTCGAACTGCACGTATCCACGCAGCAGGTCCTTCACGACCGTCTTGCCCTCCGGAATTTTCAGGCGAACTGTGTGCGGCTCTCCGCGAGCCACTCGTGCCTCCACCTCCTTCTCGTCTAAGCCAAGACACGCACGGTCGTACATGGTCGCTTCCCCGTGCCGCGTCTGTGACTCACGCAGCTTGTGCAGACGCTTGCTTGTACAAAAGCACCGGTATGCATGGCCACTCTGCAACAAGCCAGTCGTCAGTATTTAAGTATATTGCATCCACCTCAACAAGATACAGTCCTACAGACCTCCATCAGCTTTTCTGCCGCCTCCTGGTAGATCGGAAGTCGCTGTGACTGAATGTACGGGCCGTACGGACCTCCAACGTTAGGACCTGCACCCAAACTATCATCAGTACTGTCCGTTAATACCCAGCCTTTGTTCCTGCACTCACCCTCGTCCTCCTGGACGCCGCACCACTTGAGGCTGTTCACAAGCGCCTCCAATGAGCCCTCCACTTGTCGCGTCTGCATGCAAATCAGCCACTCAGCACTGCAATAGCGGTAATAACGGAAAACAGACTGTCACACCTTGTCGGTATCTTCGATACGCAGGATAAATTGCCCTCCGGAGCTCTTTGCAAACAGATAATTAAAGAGCGCAGTGCGCAGACCGCCGAGATGCAGATAACCCGTGGGGCTCGGAGCGTAGCGAACGCGTACGGTAGACTCAAGGTTATTGGAGCCAGCAGCATGGGAAGAGCAGCACCGCAGAGCGAGAGACGGATTACGCAGCGCCACGCGACAGCGCAAGCGAGAGAGCAACATGGTCGTCGATCAAATGCCAGCCGCACGAAATGCAAAAGTATGCTATTGTAATATTATTTAAATAAATGTAAGGGTAAAGCCTAACATTTGAACTGTACATTGTGTACGTCGCGAAAGTTCAAGTTCATATTATCAATTACAAGTGAATTTTGCACATACATTTTTTTTAACAAATTTAAATTGACATTTTCAATTTATAAACGTGAATTTCTGCAAATATATTTAAAGTAACATTTGGGAAATATTGTCAACGTCAAGTTTTGCAAATTTATGTTAAACCAGAAAATTTGGAAGCGTCGTGAATATTCGGTAATCAAAAGCGGATAGAAGAAGATTCTTGACGTCGATGAATTATTTTTCCTCTTCTTCTTCCGCTTTGACGACAACTACTGGGAGCTCCTTCAAGCCCCACTTTTTCTCAATAGCCCGCTTGATACGTGCGTCGGTGTCGTGGCTGCTGAGTGTATTTTCCAAGAGCTCATCCAGAAACTCGGTCAGCGTAGCGTTATTTTGTGCCACTTTCATGGCTTTGACAACCTCAGAGAGCAGCTCGTCTAACGTCAGCGGACTCAACACATCTTGCTGTACAATACGCTCCATCGCAGGGAATAGCGTCGCAGTTAGAGCTTTGCTACGAAGACGGAGAACGTAGGCGCCAACATCCACAAGTTTGCGTCCGAGACAGGAGCGATCAAGTGTCGCCTCGTTGCAGTCCTCGTCTTCATCGCCGACCACTTCCACGTACATCCCGTAGTCCTTTGGCGGAGGAAACAGCCCATTCTCAGCTTGAACGATGCGAAGAAGTAGCTTTAGAGCTTCAACTTGTGTTTCTTTGGGTACGAATGTCACGTTATAAGAGTCTTCGCCCTTGCCTCGATGTGCGTCGGTGACGTTCACTCCTCCGAGAATTGGCCGCAAGATCTTGATCGCTTGGTCAAGCATCACCAGGTGCCCCCGTTCACGTTGCCATAGAGTGGCCCACGGCGCATCTACAGGGACTTTTTCCAGCGCTGCGTTCGTACGTCGTGCGTTCTGGACGAATTTAAGTCGATCACTTGCGTAGTCCACTGGGTCGGACGACAAATCGAAGCGCTGGCCGTACGGATTCAGCATGTTATCAACACTTTCGTCAGTGAGAAACAATGGCGCAGCAGCTGCTAGCTCCGTTAAATCAGGGTGTTTGTATCCTGGAAGCTCGCCTTCCACAATCGAATAGCCATAGGCGATCGCTGCGTAGTCGTACGCTCCGATTGTGGTCATGAAGAACGTGTGATTCTTTACTTCGTCCTCCGTGAGATCCGAGAAGATATTCACAGGTAAATAGTCCATGATCGACGACGAGATCCCGTGCGCAGCAACGAAAGCAGGGTCCTTCAATTGGGCTCGAGAATACGCGGACGAACCGGCAAAGTTATGACGCAAGCCAAGTGTGTGGCCGACTTCGTGCATGACAATATCAGCGAAGTGCTGGGCGATGAGTCTCTTGGGAACGAAACCATTCTCGTCTCCCGCTACAGAGCTTAGCATCATCCGATCAAGTTTGTGCTGCTCCTCACTCGCAAATCCACATGGCCGACGTCGACCACTGCGAAAGTGCGGGCTTTTCTTCCTGCTCATCAATTCATTTGATGAATCGGCAGTTTTTCGGGACTGAGGTGGGGCTACAGGGGATTTCAAGCCAAAATCGGTCATCACCTCGTTGAAAAAGCCATACTCAAAGACGATATCGCTGTGCAAAATCTCTCCAGATCTCGGATCAATAACGGTAGGGCCATAGGCGTACGTGTGCTCCGATATCATGACTGAGATGCTGTTGTACCGAAGGTCTCCAAGTCGGTAGTCACTTGGCCAATCGCTGTCACCTGGAAGCACCGCACGAATGGCATTCGGGAAACCGATTCGTTCAAAAGCAGGTATCCAAGCTTCCATGCCATCCGCAAATGCTTCTCTCCACTCCTCTGGCACCGATGGATCAATGTAGTACGTGATGGGGTCTTTGGTCGTCTCTCCAGTGTCGTCAAGCTCGAGTTTTCTGCGATGGATGACCGTCCTCTGCGGATCCCAGCGATGGTAGCCGTTGTCATCACTTTGCACTTGATCAGTCAGACTGTACTGCGTGAAACTCTTGGAGAAATACCCCACTCGATCATCTGCTACTCGTTGAGGCATCACCTCGTCCGGAAGCAGACTGATAGCGTAACTTACCACAATTACCCCAGCAGCAAGCTCATACTCGACAAAGAGCATTGTACTGCGTGCAAATGCCTCCGATTGGTCTTCGAGCGCGGTAAAATCTGGCGAAGATAGTGCCAATGACACAAAGAATCCACTGGAGAGGAATACCTCGGACGGAATGTAGTAGGCAGTGTCTGTTTCCGCGTAAATTGGCACTTTAATGATATATCCAGGCCACTGGCTATCGTCGAACACTTGCTGGAGCTCATCAGCTTTGGTTCCTTCCAGAGTTGCGTAATGGTATTCCTGTACGAGTTGTAGATGCCTTCCGTCTGGTGCCAACTCGAAGTGGAAAGCGAAATCATTGGTCTCCAGCAAGATCCCGCCTCGTTCTAGGCCAATTTCCACTGGTGCAGCACGTTTGGCAACGGTTGGGTAGACAATGAACGAAGAGTTCCAGTGCTCTTTACTGAGGACGAACAGAGCCCGCTCATCCGGGTAAAACTGCACGTCTAGGAAGGGAACAACGTCTGCTTTCTGCACTTCTTCGCCTGCGATGGTTTCCAAACTCCCAAATGAAATCGAGAAGCCATCGCCAGTGACTACATCACTGGAATCAACATGTTCTCGCCCAAAACGTGCTGCCAGACCAATGCTGACTCCCACAAGGAAAAGGAAAGACACTGTCAAGATCGCGCTTCTGACACGATTATGTCTTCGGTCTGTAACAAGGAGAGACACTCGGTCGTGCTCGGAGCTCTGCACATCTGGATTTTCCGGAGTTGAAGCTCCAATTTCAATATCAATCTCTTCGTCGCTCTCAGAATCAATCCGGAATCGCGGTGAGTTCACGACTTGAGCCATTGCTTAGCACTATAATGTTGTCGCTGCAGTGTCAAGAAGGAGAATGCCACGTGAGATTGCTGTCATAACTGTTGAGATCCTGTTGAATTGGTTTCCCTCAAACGTCAAAATTGTCGACACTATTCTTGTTGAAATCCAAGAACCAACGAAACCACCACTTGATCAATAGTGCCGCTCTCAGGGATGCTGCTGAGCGAACACTTTAAAGACGCGAGGTAGCTCTTCCGTCGTTGGTTCAGTTGAGAGGCCAATTGCGGCTTAGTTACGCCTGGTGGTAGAGCTTCCTCACTCTTGAGTTGGGTTGATATCCATTGACGCAGTTGTAGGTCGACAAGATGAAGCACATTTTGCTCTGTTGCGAGGCGATCACGGCGCTAGTAAACGCGAAAGAAAAATGTTACGTTTAGAGACAATCCAGCCTTGACGGAAGTCTCACCTGTTGTGCTTCCTCCTTGTGTCTCTCTAAGTGACGCAAATGCTGCGCTTTCAGTCCCACTTCCGCTTGCAGCACCAATGCATCCACCGTCTCATCGATATTGGTGGCATCGAGTGCGCTATTGAACTGGCGCGTGTTTATCTCCCACGAGTTCTGATGGCCATTTGGGGGCTCAAAAACTGCCGCCATCCGCTCGAACACCTCACTGGGTACTTGTTCCCGTTTATTTCGGCCAGCATTCCGTTCACGACACGTTTCTTCAGGAACATTCACGTGCAACACAGCGAAACCACAGTTCACTACGAGTCATGAGTGCCGTGTTAGTTACAGTACAGTAAGTAGAGCAGGAAGGTCGCTTACGCTCGGTTGCGAGATGGAAGAAGCGCTTGCGTAGACTCCGATACTGGAAATTGTCATCAACAAGCAGTACCAGCTGAGTGGATTCATGGCGTCGAACTGAGTCGTTCTGTCTTTTTAAGAGATTGCTTACTCGCAACAGCATCTCTTTCTGGCACATTTTCCACTTTTCAGGGTCAAACTCGACTGGTTTGCTCTCTGCAGTCACCTGTTGCTCGTAGAGATCGTCGAAGGAAATCCGCTCGTGCAGCCTTGAAGAAATACTGCTGCCTGTAGTTTCCACTAGTTGCTTCACTAGCGTCGTTTTCCCAGCAGCAGGGAGGCCACACACGAGCACGAGAACAGCAGCACACGAACTCGCAGCCATTAGAAAGCCAAAACTCAATTCAAAGCGGCTTTAAGAGCTCTTCTTGCTCCCTGTCAGCCACACTAACGTGTCAAATGAACTTCTCCAGCAATCAACACAGTAGTAAACACGCACCTTCTCCGTCTACTCGCTGACTTCTTGGCCGTCGAGTGGACACTCAATCGATGACGCTGCAGTCGAGGGGTGGGCTCCACCTTCCGTTTAATATTGACGTCTCGAGGCGTCTCCTCTGTCTGCTTCTGCTTTTGGGCACTCGCTGTTCTCGAACGGCGTCGTGTCTCCTGCTCCTCCTGCATAACTAGCCGTCAAATCACCGCAGTTTATACCAGTCTAACGTCAAAAACGTCAAAAACGCGCTCACCGTTTGCTTTCTACGAGTCAAAACGTCGACGCGCCGCTGAAGACGCCGCAATTCTCTCTGTTGAGCGCGATGCAGCTGCCACTTCCGCCACTCACGGGGCACGTCAACACTTGCGAAGCGGAGCACGAAGGCCAACGCGGGCAGGAAGACGTTGAGGAAGAGGCACAGGAAGCCGAAGAGCGCCACGAGCTCCAGCGCCACCGTCATGGATCCCTTTTTCAGCCAATCAAACAAGCTTTGAAAGATCATTTTCTCTGCCTCGTCGATAGTTTAGATTTGCTTCTCTATCAGCTTGCTATAATACGATCGAGGACAGGTCCTCGGCACGACTTGCCTCTCAAAACTACCGAGCAGTACGTGCAACTTTACTCTCACAACAAATTACGCGTTCGGCACGAGTCCTGCCTGGTGGTAACCGCCTTGGAACGTGGGCGGGAGGTCGATGCTGGCGCCTAAGCCCAGCAGCATCCGCTCCAGTCGAGACACGATCACGTCGAAGGAAGGTCGGTCGGCCGCGTCCGACTTCCAACACTCGGTGGTGAGGTTGATGTACTCGCTGTCCACGTCGTCGGGGATTGGTGGCCGGATACCGGCGTTGATCGTCTTGTTATAGAACTTGATAGGCGCCATCCCGATGAACGGATTCTGCAGGCCACCGGCGATCATTTCCCACATTACAATGGCGAAACTACAAGCAAAAGGATCCAGTTAGTTGGGGTATTGTATCATTGCAACACTGAACATGAGTTGTACCTCCAATTGTCGGCCTTGAACGTGTATCCCAAGTCTTCGTCCAGCAGAACTTCAGGGGCAACCCTGTATAAGCAAGCACTTTAGAAACACTGTCCACATCGATCTGTGCTAAAGATCCACGTACCAGCCTGTTGTACCGCATTGGGTAAACGCAGTGTCGGTATCGAGCACCTTACTGATGCCGAAGTCGGCCACCTTGACTCGCCAGTCATCGTCCACCAAAAAGTTGTGGGACTGCATAGGGGAGAACAACACAGAAGTACTTCAGTATTGCATGGATAGGTACGATAAGTTGGAAGTTTACCTTAATATCGCGATGGATAATTCGCTTTGAGTGGAGATATTGTATACCTCGTGCCGCATCAAGCATCATCCGTACTTTGAACTATGCAAAAGACAAAGAGACTCGTTACAAATGGCCATCAAACGCCTGAACACATGTGCCCATACCTTCCAAGGAATCGTCTCGAAGTTGTTGCTGTGGATCACTTCGAATAAACTGGACAAATAGGACAAATGTACACTTTGGTCAGAACTTAACGCTTCGCCGGCATGAATTCTTCCGTACCTTTTGCGAGAGCAATACTCCGTCAGGATCATCAACTTGGGGTCTGTGCATGCTCCGATAAATAACACAATGTTCGGGTGCTTCAGTTTTCTCAGCAACGCCACTTCTTGTCTATAATCTCCCAGGATCTTGTCCGTCAGTCGAGCGTAACGGAACGACTTGACTGCTACTTCAGCAGCGCTATTCCGGTTCATCCAGAGCCCACGGTACACAGTAGCTGCTTTTCCGCAACCTAATTCATTCTCCTTGCCGCTGAGGATGTGAATGCTTTCGTACGGAATTTCCAGGTACTGGTTCTGCGACTCGAGAACTCGTGCTTGTTCCTGCAATGTCGAGACATCTTCCATTGCAAGCTCCTCTGAAATGGACCCTGTCAGGGAGGCAGAGGAATCTGCACGATGGACAACCTTGCGAAGACTTGTTGGAGACGGAGAATCCGTTTCCTTCTTCTCGTGGGAAGTAGCTTCCTCAACCACATCAGCCATGCGTGGGACAGGTTTAAGGTCTTGGCTAGCTTTTCGTCGAATTAAATAGTGCGTCACGGACAAGATCTTCCTCAGTTCTGCCTCTCGGGCTTCCACTCTTTGCTGTACTTCATGTCGTCGTTCAGCCGAAAGACTCACTGCTGCAGCACCGGAATTGATCTGCAACACAAAAGCTTCATTGTCAGCACAAGATCATTATTCCTTCAAAACGTCCAGACGTACCTGCTCAAACAGCTTCGCGAGAACAGAATTTTCGCCGTTGTCCTTGTCGTCGACGTGAATTTTGTCACCATGAGCAAGTCCAATGTCTTTTCGAATGCCTGCATTATCGTCCTCCAGCATCAATGCCGTTGACAGTTGCGAGTCTGCAGGCATAAGACGAGCAAGAATGAGTTAGCTCTCGACTCAAGATGATAAGAACTCCAGTGAGAATATACCTTTAGCAAGATCTTCCGTCTGCCGAATCCACACAATACGCTGGCGATCCTTCGGGATTCCAATGTTCGAGGCGATCTCCTGTCGAAGTACAGCTACTGTCGCATCAAATGGGATCTCCAGGCACACTGGTGCTTGTGTATCGCCTGATACTTGAACACAGACCTAGACAACACACAGTCAGTATCTGAAGGACGACTAAACAACTGAAGTAACTCGAAATACGTACGACTCGGAGTAGCATGCAGTCGTTATCAACTGCCCGTCTAATACGCTCTCGAATCGCTTCTTCTGATATTTCCGACTGTGTGCTTGCGAAAAAGTGTACCTGTCAGCACGACAAGAGATTTGTGAGCAAAAGGTTAAATAGCACATATGAGCGATGAACGTACGTGGTGGGGAAACACGCGATAGATTTCACTACCGTGGACATGAGCAGTTACAGCCCGCTGAAGCTTGGAGCTGGATGCAAAAGAATCTCGTCGTTGGGGTGACCGCTCTCCATTCGAGCCTGGTCCAAACCATAATTCCAATTCATCATCCGACGTGCCGCCGCTCCAGCCACTTTCTACTCCTTGCCATGTGACCAGCACATACTTCGACACAATCCGCTCAGTTCCTCGGTGGAGTGGGACATCCACGCGCAAGTAAATGTACATTGTGCTTCCTTCCTCCAGCACCGAGGTAATTCCGCCAATTCCTTTCAAAGCGTATAGCCCAGTCTGTTCAATCATAACAGGAACAGTTAAGACTGACACGTAACCTCACTTCCAGTGAGTACATCAAACGTACCATGCCCCTTTCCACGACAATCATCCTCTGGGTCGAGCTCTCTATGTCCGAGTTATCGTAACCGCATACAGCCCAGTTGAACGGAGAAGTATCCGATCGAATATCTTGCACGGTATCCATCACCTCGGGAGTAAACTCGATGTCGTTCGTAATAAATCGCCGTGAGGAGCTGCGTGGCCGCCTCCGTGGGGTCTGCATAAAGACCGACCCATCCCTACCAAAGCAATAACAGCACGTCAACAACCACTATCCCAAAAGATCCAAAAGCACGAAATGATTCGTACATGAGCTCTTCTGGGTTGTGCAGCGTCACATGCGCAACAGCACCCATGTGTTTCTGCAGTTAAAAAGTTTCCAAATCAGTCTCCCAATTCCCTGCAATTCGCTCAGTCGCCTACGCACCCGAATGACGTAATTAAACTCAGCGTATTTCGTCCGCAGGTAGATGGGGAGGTTGCGTCCCTTCCAGCAGAACGACAACACATTGGTCGGTGCTGAGTTCTCGTCGTAGCAGTCGATGCTTGTGAGTCCGTAGCACAGTGAGTTGGGCGAAAAGAGCTCTGGAGGCCACTTGGACTGGTCCGAGATGCTGCCGTGTCCCGATGCAAGTACTTTGAGCGTGTTCCGCTTCTCCCGTTGGTCCTGTATCAGTCATCAAAAGGTCAACAGCGAGCCAAGCGCCACCACCCGAGCCAAGAGCAACGCACTGCGAAGGAGAAGATGACCCACGTGGGCGAGTTCTTGGTCTTAATGTCATGCAGCACGCCGTCCACCTGGCTGAAGCGCAGATCCTGCGCCTTGACGGTACGCACGAACGTGTGCGGCACCTCCATGCCGTTGCGCTTGGTGTGGGCGAAGCACAGAATCCTGGCGCTCGTGTGTGCGGGCTGCAGTAGCCGCCTCCAGTCCTTCCTTCTGTGAAATAAGCGACCTCCCTTCTTCGCGTGCGGGGCCTACGGTACTCTTCGCCTTGGTTTTTCGCTTAGCCTACGAGATCTGTCACAGCAGCGTGTAACTCACACAGGTAAGTAGTTGGCCCCCCACCCCTCGTAAGAGTCTCCGTTCTACCAGTCTTAATACCTAAATGTGCGCCGATCGTCCCGCTGAGCCTTGGAGAGAGAGCGTCGGCGGCATGCGTTGCCTGCCCCCTGCCTGAGTTTCCGCACTCACTGTACTGGCGTTGGGGTACTGCGAAAAACAGCTCACGCAGATCGTAGAGTCGCCTCCGTTAAGAAAACCAATGCTGATTGGCTGGTGTATTTACAGGATCACAAATATGATTGGACGAAAATGCGTTCAACGATTTTTTTTCGACTTGAACTTACAGTTTCCTTCTCTATAGAAAATGCAGTCTCTTGCGCTTTTGTGCATTAAATGATGGCGCTTTGTGGTGCCGTTCCAATAAGCAGACTGTAGTTCCATGTGCTGTACATGTACATGTAGCAGTCAAATGGAGAGGTGGTGGTGCGGAGAATGCGTCCAGCGGCTATTGCACGTGGAATATTGTCGTGGGGTGTCGCAGCAGGACTGAGCTGTAGCCGATGCAGGTCAATCACTGGTCCCCAGAGAAGCAGCAGCGAGTGGAGAGCGCGGGTCTCGTTCGTGGCTGGAACTGCCGGGTGCCGCGAAAGAAATCGCTACTTTACGCGGTTGAACAGTGGCGCCATCAGGCGCGTAGCTCACGGCCGCGACAGGCAGGTCGTAGGCAGCGTCGTAAGCACGCAAGGAGAAGACGTTACGAGCAACTTAAAGGGGGCCATGCACACGCTGGAGTTTAGTAAAATTGCACTAGCAGCAGCAGTCTGTCGGCTGCTTAAGTGTAGTAGAGCTCGAGGCCCATGCCGTCGTGAATCTCGTAGTCCTCGAGCGTAATGTGGTCCTTGTAGATGGTGTACCACTTCTGGATGCGAATCTTCTCGGGCCGCGTGCCCACCTGCGCCGCCACCAGCTTCTTCAGGTCGCCCACCGTGTCGTCCTCGTTGCACTTGACGCGGATCTTCTTGCCTAGGCGGTCGTTCAGAATCACCTCGATCATCTTCGCCGTTATCGAGTCTCTCTCTACCAGCAGCAAAAATGTGATAGTATCAGAAATATACTGTATCAGATATACTCAGGACGTATCAGGTTTTCAGTCATTTTGACAAAATGGACGAGCAGATCTACCGCTTCTTGCTCGACGATGTGGCTCTGGACGTGTGTTTCGAGGTGCAGTAGGCTGATAAATGCAGAATAAATTCATGCCATAACTTACCGATTTTATCAGATGCATCGCCAGATCTCAGTGGACGGTCTGAGCCTCGAGGAGCTCTACGACGTGGAGCCCATTGAACGGAGACTCGACACGCCAGTGGTGGAGCAGGATGGCGTGTTCGTAAGCTGTTTGTACTGCAGTCGACAGGTACATGAGACCGCTGCTCTTGACTGCGGACAGAGCTAACGCTATTGCTACTGCAGGTGCACGCGTCAAGATACACCAACCACTTGGAGAAGTGTTTGACAGGCAGCAGACGCATGGTGACGGCCAAACAGCGGCAGGACACAGCACAGGAGACGGAACGCAAACAACTACAGACGCTAAGCAAACCCCAACTCTACGCTGCTGACGCACCGTAAATTACGAGGAGAAATGGATACAACTAACTATTGCGAGCTAAAAGCCGGGCAGATCACTATCGTCGAACTCGAAGTCGGATGTTTCACTGCGTCGAGGTGACTCCTCTCCAGTCTGCTGCTCTACCTGCTCTCCATCTTCTGCCACGTACTCCTGACCTTCAGCCGCTGTTTCGTCGTACCACTGATCATCCGTAGCGATCTCTTCATATTGCTGCTCTTCGGCTGTGCCTTCTACATTCACCTGCTCCTCAGCCTCGTCATGGTACTGCGTTTCGTTCGACTCTTCCTCGTAATACTGACCCTCCTCAGTTCCTTCGCCGTGTTCATATGCTCCTTCTTCGTAGTATTGATCTTCAGACGCACCTTCTTCATAGTATTGATCTTCAGACGCACCTTCTTCATACCCCTGCTCTTCAGCGCTAGCCTCTTCGTACTCTTGAGCTTCTGCAGTTCCCTCTCCATTCGCATATTCCTGCTCTTGCAGCTCTTCCCCAGTGTCAGCGTCTTCAGCACTGAAAGGTTCATCCACTTCGTGCGGCCAACCCTCTGGAGGAGTCCACGAACTCTCTCCAGTGTTGTGGTTGAACCAAAAGTAGTGGTTCGAGTTGGGGTCGAATCCTTTTTCCCAATCTCCAAACGTTTCTGCTTCCTCGTCGTCTGCATCGACGCCGTCACCAAGTTCGAACTGGCTTCCCGTTTCCTCCACCTCCTCTGTGTCGGCTTCTTCACTGTATTCGACATGCTCTTCGGTCTCTCCGACTTCGTAAGGTCCTTCCGCCTCGTAGGTTTCGGTCTCGTATGCCTCGTGAGAGATTTCAGCTTCTTCAGCATTGTAGGCCTCCAGGGAGACTTCAGCTTCTTCTTCAGCATTGTAGACCTCCTGGGAGACTTCAACTTCTTCTTCGTTAAAGACCTCCTGGGAGACTTCAGCTTCTTCTTCTTCTTCTATAGTTGCTTCAGCAGCATCAGTAGACCACTCGTAGTCTCCCTCGACCTGTTCTTGACCAATTTCACCGTCGCCTTCATCCCCTGATACCGTAGCCAAGTCTTGCTCGAATGTGTCTGCTTCTGTAGTCTCAGCTGTGGATGTTGCTAGCCAGTCGAAGTCCTCATTAGCCGTCGCTGGTTCCTCGATTACTGTGTGGTCTTCTGTATTGTCGTCAGTAACTTGGTCGTCAGTATCAACAATTGCAATCGCTTCATCAAGTTTCTCGATGGTACTATCACCTTCAATCGCCATGGGAGCCTCCACAGTACCGTCATTCTCTTCCCCAGTATTGGTTTCCCACAGATCCTCACCAGTATTTTGGTTGCTATCCGCCACATCATTCATCTGTATATCCATGGTAATATCCGTTTCCGAGTCCAAGACAGAAGTATGATCGTCCGCTTCCAAACTCGTAGTCGTAGTCTGCATACAGTGAGAGGCAAAGTCATCCGTTTTCATGTCTAGACTCGTGTCTTCAGCGAAAACGGAGTCGGTGGTCTCTAGGAAATCCAAGTCGTCTCCAATAGAGAAATCCGTGCTACACTTCTCACTAACAGGCTCCACAGCGATATCAGAAGGACGCAAATTTAAGTTTTCCTCATCAAGAGCTTGTGATGGCGTATCTCCAAAGATCTTAGTGGTAACACTGTCCGACACTGGTTCCTCTGGCTCACTTTCAAGTGGTACTTCCGTCTTGACATCGTCAGCCTCAGCATTGGGCTGTTTTAGAACTTCCTCTTGGGCTTCAGGCGTTGTAGTAATAATCCCACGCAGTTCGTTCGATCGGATACACCTGCAATATGCTCGAATGACCCCAGATCCCGGAGCATGACCTTCCAGTTTCTCTAGAAGTTGGCGCATGCACTTCTTCACGGCGCCTAGCTTGGTAAACCATTCAGTACATTGCGTTTGAAGCTCATTGTCGGAATGACCCTGTGCTTTCTTGTACAATTCATTGCTTTCATTCTCATTGAGAATATCCAGCGCATCAAGACTTGCACGGTAGTCCGTCAATTTCTTTTGATCTCCTTGTTCTTTCTCACACATCGACAACAGAACATTCAGAGCTGTCAACGCAGTAGAAAACTCCTCTTCGGCGTGGTTTAGGAAGTCCGAGACTGCTAAATCGTGCAGGAAACCAGCTTCTTTGGAACAATTGGTAGAACTCTCGGGGTACGGGTCAACACGAAACGTGAGAACTCCTTTGGGTGATCGCGGAGTATTGACCGGGTCGATACGAAATATCATCGCGTCTTTTAGGGGCGAAGAGCGTTGAGGACTAGGAGATCGCGACAGAGACTTTGGAAGATCTTCTTCTTCTTCAATGGCTTCTTCTTTCGCAGTCGTTGTTTCTGCAACACTTGCTCGCTTTCGGCTCTCCGCTTTGGCCAGTATCGATCGGGATCTCGCACTAAGACCTACCGTAGAAGTTGGTCGTCGTTGGGTCATATCCTTTGCGAGCTGAAGACGCTCTCCAACTGTCATGGCTTGGTGGAAATCAACTCGAGACTTTCGTTTCTGTTGTTGGTGCATCATTGTTTGATCGACCGGAGTGTACTTGGGGGCGCTGAGCTCACTCGCTCGACGCTGCTGCTCTCTTACTACACTCGGGTCTGCCGCTGGTGGCTTTTTCTTCTTCATTCTTATAGTAGGCGGTTGACTTGGGCCAAAACAGTACGCTGAGGTCTTGACCTTCTGTGGGGAGGGAATGGCCTTCCCTCGAGATCGAAACCCAATCGCTCGACTTCGGAGCTCGTCCTTCTGTCGCTGTTGCTCTCTTGTTAGCGGTTTCTTAGGTCGGTCCTCACCATCTTCATCTCTTGTGTCCCATTCGTCATCGTCCTGTTGGCTTTGGCTTGAATTGTGACTAGAGGCATCCTGAAAAATCTGGATCGAGTCGCATGCAGTGGCGACCCACAGCGCCTTATAGTCGGGAATCAAGTCGCTCTCGAACAAATTTTTCCCAGTAATGACACTGTTTGCCTTCTTTCGGTCTTTAGAGCTGAGATTAACACACGGAACTGAGTCCAACGATTGGAGAGCTGGCAGGAGATTCCTCACGTGAACAACATTTTTCCGCTTCTGACGTTCATCTGTCTCGACGACAGGGTTGCCTTCAAGATGCAGATGTATCAACCCTTTGTTGAGTGATAATAGTCGAAGCGCGTGGACAGTAGCGATTTGATTGTGTCCCAGATCCAAAACCTCGAGCTGGACGAGATGTTCAACGTTTTTCACGCTTCGAATAGCGTTTTGCTGTAAGCCAAGAGCTCGAAGTTTAAATATCTTCGAAAGTCCAGCAATGGATTTCAACTGGTTGTCGGCTAGATTCAGCACTTCGAGTCGCGGGAATACGGCCAACCCGTCCTCCGGGAGCTTCATCAGCTTATTTCTTGACAAATCGAGAACGGTCACGAATGGAAATCGGCACTGTAAAGGACAACAACAAAAAACCAATTAGATCACGAATTAGTTTTAAAAAAATGTTGTAGATAGAAACAAAATACCTCGGTAAACAGCTCGAGGTGCGAGAGACCGTTGTCCGGCAGAAGTAGCGCCAGCATATTGCGGAATGAAAGCTCCACCGGGAAATCCTTGACCGTCAGACCCGTTCTGAACTCGGAATGCGTTAGTTTCACTATCGATCGTTCTTTCCCGTCTTTCATCACGTCGATCACCAGCGAATCCACACATTCTCCAACCTCTCCGTCATCTTCAGGTCCATCAGCTGATGCTTCTGCATTAATAATCGATGGACCCCCGTCTTCAGCTCCACGGAAAACCAACGACGACAAATCGTCGAAGCGCGGCGTTGACACGACACTAGCAGGAAGAGAACGCTTCTCTTCGTGAACGGCGCTCGAATATTCACTCCCCCTTGAAAGTAATTCTCTCGGTGTCTCGTTGCCAGGAAAGCTGGCTTCGCGGAGAGATGGAGCGGACGCACTTTTGGTATCCAATTCGTTAGTAGTGGCGGGTTTTGCGGATTTATGACTGAGGACGGAAGAACGGACGTCATCTTCGACTTCACCGGCGCTGAAGTCTTTTGCTTCTTCTCTTGGGGCATTAACAGCAGCACCACTAGCTTCTTCCTCTGCGAAATGCCCGCTCTGCCACCGAGGGGAGTCGAGATTCGATGTGACTGGGTTAGCAGTGCTCGCTGTGTGAGGTTTGCTTTGCTCATGGTCGTCCAGAAAGCGATGGGAGATGGAACCTCCGAAGGCTGAAGAGACAACGCTCATGTTGTCGCTAATATCCGAGTCGTGAGGTGACGAAGGTGCGGAAATCACTGAATTTGGTCCTGTGAGTGACGAATTCCGGTGCCAGTCTTCGTCACCAGTTGATCGAGCTGATCGTGGACTGGGATTCACAGCACCAGTGTGCTGCACTAATGAGGCCAGGGGGAGTATTGGGATCGTTGGGGGTTTCGAGAACGAAGCTGGTTGGTCTGAAGTTAAACCTGCGCTTTTCAATTGCGATACATTCGCTGGGGCTGGGGCGATAACAACGGGAGGAGGAGGTGGTTTAGCCATTTCAATTGGCACAACTGGAGCCACTTGGTACGAAGGCGACGATACTGGGGAAATGTCTGAAAAACTGTTAAACGAATTGGTCTTTCCCGTCTCCTGGTCACTGCCAGAAGACGGAATACTGGGGCGAGAATGGCGTATAGTAGAGTCAGGAGGGTCTGGGACTGTAGATATCCGTGTCGGAACCATTCGAGGAGCTCCTAGAATCGCATGGCGTTCTTGAACTAGCGTTTCCCACGGCGGAGACGCCGCGTGCCTTGACGGAGAAACTGCACACTTGGCGAGAAGAACATTCTCCAGATTAACCGCGTTTTGGGCGCTGTCTGTAGACAACGTATGCTGCTGCATGAACGCCCGTATCTCTTTTTTCGTCGGAGTGGACGCAGTCAGGAGTTTGACAACTCCTTTGAATTCTTCCTCGTCGATTCCTCCGTCGTTATTGCGATCAATTCGACTGAGAGCTGCTCGGATCTCCAGTCGTTGATCTTCTCGTCGCAGAACGTCCATGTATTGCGAAAGTTCTTGAAGCACGGGGGCCGAAACTTCATTTCCCTTAACATTTACACTCGTCACGTACCGCGTGTACTCGGGCAACGGAGGATAAAGAGGCTGTTTCGTTCGGGGATCAAGTGTCGGTGGAGTTTTTGCAGCGATAATTTGCAACCTAAGAACCTCCAAAAGAGCTTTGGCGCCCTGATCAATGACGGATAGAATAATGAGATCTCGGAGTTAGTAATTCGTCTTTCAGAAACGTACATCGTCCGTGATTCGGTTGTCACGCAGATCTAGCGACGAGACAATCGGCATCTCCAGCAGAGCTTCGGCTAATGCAATCAGCTGCGGGTCCGTGATATCTTCCTGCCGAAATTCAATGGTGTGTAGCTCCTTTTGACCAGCTATGGCCTTGTAAATACTCTGTGAAATGAAGTGGGTTATTTGCTCAAGTGTGAAAAGTATCTAACGTGAAATTTACCTTTTCAAAACATGGAGGAGTCTCCACTTGTCGGATCTCAGCATACTTCGCGTACGCATCTCGAAACCTAACAACATGCAGTCAAATCATGAAAAATATTGTTAGGAACGAGTTTGCAGGAGATTCTACATGTAGCTAAACCAACTTTTTGATGTCTTGGAGCGACGGATTGCGCAGTTCTTGAATCTTCTTGCGCTTGTGGAAGATCCCGCCAAGCATCGGGTAGCTGCTTCTCTGCAGAGGTGGAACTACCTCCTCCTCCTCTGTTGAATCAAAGGAATTTAGTAATGAGTTTCGAAACGACCACGTCCCAAAGTGTTATTTCGCTGTTGTCCTAATAAAGCATGATCTATCTGCAAAAGGTCAGCTATGAATGGGGGAATCGATAGTGAATTCAATAATGCGGGAGGTGAAGGCAAGGAGGACGTGGCTCCCATCATTTCTCGACAGAATTTAACCACAAGCACCGAGGATGAGAAGGAAGCGAGTTTACATATCAAGCCCACGTACGTCTGAAGCTGCCAATTTAGCTAATCCCCACTAATTCAATCTGTACACGCAGATACGCACTTGGATTTCACGCATGCGGCCGCACAGTCATCGATTTCGCTGGCGAGTGTACGGTCATTTATCCAGTAGCCCACCATTTGGCAATTTACAACTTGGAAACTCGCGTGATGGAGTTCTTTCATCACGTTCGCCACACCCGGTACATCCAGAGTTTCCAGCTTTCGCCCAACCGCGAACTGCTGGCTGTAGCAGAAGTTTACCAACAAACTGCTGATAGTAATTCGACAGCAACTCCGTTATCCAGTACCTCGCCTGGAAGAGGTTCTGGCATGGCTCTGCATTCCCAATTTCGAGACCAAGAAGCTCGTGCACTGGCAATTTACAAACTAAGCACCAAGACACGAGTGCGAAATATTCCTTTACCTGCCAACTCGAACGTCGTGTCCTGCAGCTTCTCGGCTGACAATAAATTTCTCGCCGTTCTGGAGGACGCCCCAGCACACACAGTAACGTACTGGAAGACGAGCAATTCCAAGCTTGTGGCGTCATGTAAATGTCCAAGTCGGGGCTCTCGAATCCACATTAGCCCAGCCAAGGACAACTTCATTTCAGTATCTGGACCAACGACGCTCAAGTACTGGGTGTGGACCAACAACGACTTCAAGATCTCTAATTTCTTACCCCAGATGAAGGATCAGGAGCATTTCGTCGACCACACGTGGCTGAAGGAGCATATGATCGCTCTTTCCGAGCGAGGGCTCTTGCTGTGCTTCCGTATGACGCTCGATGGGTGCAGTGCGGATCTCGTTCATTCGTCTCGCTGTCACCAGCCGTCCCATGTGCGAATTGAGTGCGTCACAGCTCACGGAAAAGGTTTTGTACTTGGCGGATCGGCAGGTTTCTTCAGCATTTACGAGGCATCGGTAGGTTGTACTTCCTTCGAGGTGAAGAGGTGACGCTTACCCCTTAAAACGATTGTTGCCGTGCAGGACGACCCGAAAGATCCTTTTCCATTTGTGCGTTCCGTGGCAGTCGGAGAAATCGCGTTTGACTGTATCGCAGTCTCGCCAAACTCCGAAACGATCGTAGCCTGCTCTAAAAGTCGGGAATTGGTCACTTTCTCCATGAGTGCCATTGACACAGAGCAAGAGGATCGGATCGAATTCCGCGAGTTTATCCGCCATGTAAGTTTATGTTTCCAATCAAAACAATACAACCATACTAACACTAGTTTTTATGCAGGGCCATCAAGTCGGTTCTGTTCTGCAGGTTGACGTGTGCATCCAGCGGCCCATTGTCGTGACTTGTGGAACGGATAAAACCATTCGAGTGTGGAATTTTGAGTTGAATCACTATGAGCTTCTTCATCACTGCCCTGAAGAACCGACAACCGTTGCAGTACATCCGTCAGGCTTCCAACTTGTCGTAGCTTTCAAGGAACGAGTTCGTATTTACCAACTCCTACAAGAAAGTCTGCGGCAGGTTAAAGAACTTGCTATCAAGGCCTGCCGCTACGTTCGATACGCGCATGGAGGTCATTTATTCGCTTGCGCTTCAGGTCTTACAGTCACAACGTTCCGGACGTATTTGATTGAGGCGGTTCACACGTTTTCCGGCCATATTGGAGCTGTCCGATGTCTCAGTTGGAGTCGGGACGACACTTACCTCTTCTCAGCAGCTCATGACGGGGCTATCTATCGCTGGGACATTAGCACCGGCTTGCGAAGTGAAGAGATGCAGCACGTGGTAAAACACTGCCAATATGCAGCTTTTGCCGTGGATCGGAATGATCCCAGCGTTGTTGTGGCATCCGGAAGCGATGGGAAGATCCGCGAGATCACTGCGGGTGAAGAAACCAAGAGTTTTGACCTACCTACAGGCACGGTTCTAACGTCCATGGCTCTGATGAAGGACTGCAAGCGGCTTTTTGCTGGAACGAAAGCTGGAAGTGTACTTGTCTACCCTTGGCCACTGAGCAACAAAGGCGTTGTAGAGTACTTCGCACATTCAGAGAGTATACTGCATCTGCGCATGACGGAAGACAATGAACAGCTTATCACTTGTGCAGACGACGGCAGTGTAGGTATCTTCAAGATACTAAACGCAGGACTGCAATACCAAGCCCAAGAGGAAGCGTCTGGGAACGGAGTCGCTACATCTCGAACGGGGATTTCCACTGCTCGGCCGATGTCGTCGTCCGGTGCTTCTGACCGTAGGAAAACTGGTACTGGTACTGTCTACACTGACGCTGTACTGGTAGCTCGTGATGATCTGGAGGAGCGTCGAGCTGAAGTTGTAGAGTGGCAGCAACGGCACGATCAAGTGAAAGCCGATGTGGAATTCGCACTCCACCGGAAGGAGAACGAGTGGATAAATCGACTGCACGTGTTGAAGGACGAGTCCGAGCATCTCGTCGTTCAAGAGCGGGTACGGTACGAGGAACTCGAAGCTCGGCATCAGCTTACAACGCGAAAGCACTCGGAAGAACTGACTCAACTTGAGGCGCATCACGTGAAAATGACTCAAGAACTGGAGAACCAGTACGAGCTCAAGCTCGCACAGGAGGTGGCTCGATACGACGCGCTCTCGGAGACCTTGGAGCAGACGCGACAGCGATGTGAAGCTCTCGTTGAAGCGCAGGACAGTCAAAGTCGAGGCACTCTACATGCCGAGCGCAAAGCGGCCTATTCTCGAGCTAAAGAACAGAACGAGATAATCAAACGTCTGCACGAAGATCTCAAGTACAACCACGTCAAGTTCGAGGAAGTGCTGCACCAAGAGGAGACCGACTACGAGCAGGAGATGCAAAAGATGCGGGTTGAGTTCGCAGACCAACTGGAAAATGAACGGCAGAATACGGCAGTAAAACAAGGCCAAGTGAGTGCTGCGAATACCAAGCTCGAATCCCTCAGGAAGAAAATGCAGGAGCTGAAGGCTTCGTCTCACGCTCGAGACGTGCTGTTATCCACTGAGCGAGCAAAGCTGGCTCGTCTTGAAGCGACACTGGCGAATTATGAACGGCACTTTGAGGTTTGCCGGAGCTCGAGTCATGAAAAAGAGAGAACGATCACCGGCCTCAAGTCAGAAAATCGCGTACTCGAGAACTTCCGCTCCGTTCTCTCTCACCGCATCGGCGGCCTGGAAACGGAACAAGCGCCGATGCAGGAACACGTGCGCGGTCTGGAGTCCAAGATCAGCGAGATGCAGAGCGAATTAGCGGAGGAATTCCACGCCAAAGCTGAGTCGCACAAGGAAATGGAGAATAAAGACGCAAAAATTCGCACCTTGCTACACGAAGTCAAGACGCTGCGGCAGAACTCACTGAAAAAGGAATACTCGGTGGGTGAGATGACTCGGGAGTTCACGCGTCTCGCCCAGCTGACGAACTATAAGGACCTCGAGAGTGCTGTCAAGGACGCCTACAAAGTTTACGTTATGGGTGAAACTCTGCACAAGAAACCCCCTCGAGCACTGCTGTCGTCTGGCAGCCCTGCGTTAGCCACCGCCGTGCCATCTTCCCCCGGCGGCGGTGGGTTTTGTTCACCTGCAAAATCCGTCATGGCCAAGGCTGCAAGTGTACAGCAGAAGCAACAGCAACCGGCCACCCCGACGAGCGTCGTATCTGTCGTATTGGACGAAGCTCTTGGATATGACTGCAAACAGTCCGTGGACGAGTCTGTCAAGCAAATGGAGTACATGAGTCGTACGATCCAGACTCTTCGAACGGCGTTGGATAACGCAAAGACTCAAGCCGACCGTGTCCGCCGTGATTCTGTAGCTGAAGGCAGCATGCTCATTGACGAATGCAACCGACTGAGAAAGGAGAACAAGCTGTTGCAGGTCCAGATCCGCGACTTGAAGCGAGCCTTGTACGTGGCCGGCGAAACAGACAACAACCGCGACGTCGAACGCTCGTTGGCACTAGATTCCCCCTCGCAGCTCAGCCGTTCAAGTCCGCAACTGGGTTCTCCTCAGGTCGATCTTACGCTGGATGTCACTGCTGCTGGAAGTGGGCCCGGGGGGCTTGCACCGTTGCACACAGGGCGATCGACGCCGTCCAAGCAGCTCAGACGTCAGCGCACGCCTAGCAGCAGCCCTTCGAGCCGCAATAACTCGGCAGTTCTCCCGTTCGGACGCGTGGAGCGAGGCCGACACAATGTTGCGCGCGCTGACGAACTCGCGTCGGTAGTGGAGAAGCAGAAGCGAGACATCCAGCGGTTGCAGACGCAGGTGCAGTTGCTCCTATCTGGTGCGGCCGATGCTCCGCTGGTTCCCCATTACAACGGCACGGCACGCATGATCCCGTTGTCACCTTCCTCGTCCTCGCAGTCTCTGGCTCCGTTGGACCCGGCTAAAGGAGGGGCTACGGCCGTCTCCCGTATTGGCACGTTGCGACCGTTGGCAACCGCCCAGACGTCCACACCGTTGCAATCCTCGTTCGTGCTAACAATGCAGGACGGTGATGCCAGCAACAATTCACCTCCGAGCAGTAGCCGGAACTAAGTTTTCCGGGTGTGATTGATGCTGCCGAAATAGCTGCGAAGACGGTTTTGCTAAGCTGAAATTCATCTGCATTTTCAACTTACAAATTGAGCTTTACCTTTGCCTGTTACTATTGATATCTTTGCGCCGTATAAAATATAGCTCCATTGATAAACGGTAGGTTTTCCCCGAGAACTCAGCGCGCCACCCAGGGTGAGATTAACGCCAAAACTCGGCGACAAGATGAAAGACGTGCTCGTGGGCCTACTAGCCTTGATTTCGAAGCGGAGACGATCATGTAGGGAGCGCGCAACCGGGATATAAGCACTAGGAAACAGTGCAAAGGTGATAATTGGGGAGGGTCTGCCAACTATCACCTTTGCCAACTTCATACGTCATCATAGCGCCACAATTACTGCGACATGAAATTTGTCTACGTAAACCTAGTCCATAACTAACTTTTCATGTAATAGTGCTCCAATGAACAAGAAAAAACGAGAAACAGATTGGCATCCGATAGGCATTCGCTCAACTTACCATCCCGGTGCACTTGCACCCGACGCATTAACGGCAGGGCCTCAAAATAACATTTGCGGCCTAGGCGCAGTTTCGACCGAAATACTCCGGTCGCCTCACTCGCATTGCACCGCATTGAAGCTTGGCAGCAACCGCGCCAACAGCCCAAACTCGAAAAAGCCGCCTGTTGCAACAGTGCGGCACCAACATCTCGACCAAAGTAACCCGACTCAAGCCAGCTCCGAGAAAGTCCGCTCAACAAGGGGCGTCTGATACTTCCAGAGGACTGCTGTAGCCAGCTCGGCGTCAGCTTCATCGGCCAACCCAGTTCGCTCTCTCTATAGCCCCAGCTTCATCGGCCAACCCAGTTCGCTCTCTCTATAGCCCCAGCGAGACAGGCCGCACTCTTGAATTTGACGACCAAAGAGACGAACATGGACCTCGCGATCCGCGTGAATGTGCGCTACGCCGCCCCGGCCAACTCGCAGATCAAGGACGCGCTGCTGCTGTTCAAGAGCCCGCGCTGGGTACACTCCATCATCCGCTACATTATCCCGCAGCTCAACCGAGTGTCGCCCGCAGCCATGCACCTCGTGGAGAAGCTCAAGAGCAACCCGGCCGAAGTCCGGCAGCAGAAGGACGGAGAGAGTGCGGTGTGCGTCGTGTGCATGGAGGCGCTTACGGCGCCCTGCGCCGAGCTGCCCACGTGCTGCCACCAGTTCCACGACCGCTGCATCGAGCCCTGGCTCAAGATGCACAGCACTTGCCCCACGTGCCGGCACCAGCTTCCCACTGACGCCTACACGAGCTACAGCGTCTACGCCATCAACACCACCATCGTCTTGCAGCAGTCCCAGTCCAGTATGCCTGCTGCCGAGTTGTTGGAACTGTCGGCAAGCAATCAGGTCATTCGAGCCATTGTCAACGCGCGCGTGAGGCGGAATGCAGCCTCAACGTCGGCAGTCGGGGCAGTAATGCTGGGCTCGCTATCGAGTGATGTACCTATTTTCCAGATCGAGCCGCCGGTCATGAACGCGAGCGTGTTGCAGCGGGGCTCCAACTTGTCTGCATCATTACCTCCCTGCGTCTCCGAGCCTGTCGTTCCTGTGATGCACCGGAATGCCTCTAGGCGTCGCTTCCGCGAGCGGCAGGAAACTATCCGATCGATCAACAAGCGGCGAAGATTGAGCAGTTCTGCGGAGGAACAGGACGTCTCAACCGCATAAACCCCCACGTTTTGCCACAGTAAGATAGTAGACCTCGATAGTTACCAGAAATTGCAGTCAAGTGGAAAGAAGCTACGTTAGTGACGCGGACATGTTCACTTATCGTACAGTCGGCGTTGCCCCTCAAGAGCGTGCCTGCCGTAGCTAAGCTTATTTAACCGAGTTAACACGTAATACAATCCCCCACATTCGTTCTGTCATTGAAAAGACCACAACGGGCAGCGTATCACCGCCATTACCGAGATAGCAGCTCCGGCGTCAGGATGGACCGCATTGAGAGCACTCGCATGAGCTCGAAAAGGTCTGAAGTTGACTCGGTCTTGGCATCAGGAGGGTGTTCCACGACCCAAGCAACGATGTGATTGAACGGAGCAACCAGACCCGCAATGGCAGCGGGTAAGCGGCACGGGTGGTGCTTTTTGTCTTGGAAGTGACTCGCTATAAACATCACCACGCAGACGACATGTAGAAGCATCACGTAGCGGTCATCCTCACCTCGATTTTCCAGCGTAAGGTCCTTATCCGCCATTAATCGGGAGCCGCTGGCACACGCCACAGGCAGGAGAAACGTCAACGCTCGAAACCACTCCAGCGGATTCGGCACACCCGATGTCTGTGACGTCCCAGTGCCTTCGTTTCCTCCTCGAATTAGGATAAGGTTGATCATAATTCCGAGACAGAGTGTCAGAGTTGACACGCTCGCAAATTCCGTGTTTCCGTCCGCGATATCAGCGCAAATAGTGCAGCAAAACTGCATCAAACGGCGCAAAACATCCACATTCTCGGACATGATAGAGGCACCGTCTGGTAAAGCACTAAGCTGCAGCAATCCTGGTAAAAGGAAGTGCAGTTGGTCGATGCTGCTATCAGCTTTGTGAATCACTGCAGCTTTTTGCATCATCTGAGAAACAGCGTCGACCTCGTCGTCCGAGTCAATCTCATCGTCGGAATCGATTGCCTGGTTGTTGTCGGGCTTAAAGAGCTGAGATCCATCGTCTGTCACCCAAGCCAGCAGCGGCTTGTAGCAAACCATGAATGGAACCAGCTGAATCACCAAATCGACACTCGTGTCTGAGTCTTCAGCAATCCAGGCACTCACAACGCGCACACTAGCACAAATCACAGCGTCTAGGTGGTAGACGGATTCTGTATGTGACTCACGCAGCTCTCGGTAGCGATGTGTCTGAACAAAGTCACGAACCAGCGTTAGTAGCTCGAGAACCACCACGAAGACCTGGTTAAATGTGCCTTTCATCTCCAGCAGAATGTCGTATGGAAGAACGAGCTCGCTCTCGTAATTGGAGACTAGTCCGCTGATGACCATCTCGATGATCCCGTAGCAAATCGGCAGTACGGCGAGCACACGCTTGATTTCCTTCTCACGTCTCTCAGTTTCCTCCACGGACTCCACCTTAGGCTCATCGACTTGAATCAGAGACAGTTCCACCTCGTCCAGCATGATTTTAATCTGTGCACGCAAAAACGATGAGATCACAGTCATCAACAGAGATCAGCCAAGATCGAACCTCAATGGAAACGAGTTTCAGCAGGAATAGGACAAATTTCCCCCCGGACACCTCATCGGGTGGTGCTTGGCTGCGCAGCGTCGTCCCCGGCAGCATCCAAGAAGTACCCGAGTGCTGCATGAGCTGGAAAATGAGTCGCAAACACTCGTCACGTTCCTGATGGGGCCACTTCGAACGAAGAAAGCGTAATACGCCTGTACGAACGTCAGAGAGACATTGCGAGCTAAGTAGCTCGACAGGTGCTTCGCCAATTTCTACCAGTCTCATGTAGCTGTTCAAAACAGCTAGAACCTGAATGGCCGTGTCACCCTGCACGTGTGTAAAATTGGAGCAGATGAACTCGAAGTCGTAGCTGTGAATATGGGCCCAAAGTTCGGGCTTGCTCGCCAGTCCGCCCACCAGGCTCCACAGATCCTCCAGCACCGTGTCCGTCTGCTGCTCTTGCTGCACCGGCTTGCTCTCTGTAGTCAGATCTCGACTCGAGTGGGATCGACTCAGCTTCTTCATCGCACTAAAGAGGCGTCCAAGAACACTTTCGTGCATCATGACCTAAGCAAGAGCACAGGGACGATCCCTCAGGCACCACCCACATGCAGAGCATCTAGCTGAGCTGATTGCCGCACCTGCAATCCCTTTTCAGTCTGTACCAAGCCAGATAGAATGCGCACGCAGTCCAGTGCTGATTCGTGCGGGGTCGATAGCGAGACCATCTGCTCCATAAGAAATCTTACAAGCTTTTCCTGAGCGAACTCCTTGGCCACACTCGGGTCCGAGCAGAAGCTGTACAGCACCATACAACCAATCAGTCCAAATGCTACTTAATTCATCAATCAATAATTGATTTACCTCGCGATTAAGTTCAGCCCAAGGCTTTGAAAAGACGAGATGGTCTCGACGTCGTCCGGACCTGCAACACCGGAACACGACGTGGTGAGCACCAGATTCGCTATGAGGTCCGTAATCCCAGCAATAACGCATCATTATCCGCCATGAAGAGGTACGGGGTGTACCTTTGGTGTGTAGCAGGCGCAGAAAGAAGCCCACGCCAACAGTTGCGAGCACCTGACGGCGAACTGTCTGGAGCTGCTCGTCCTGGAGGTCACCCAGCTTTGTGACCATGAGCAGCCCGGCGAACTTGTGCTCGTCAGTCTGGCCCGCCAACATCCGCATGCACTGCGCGATCTTCTCCTCCGCCGACGTCGCAGCGTCGGCAGCCACCGAAGCGCTCGTGGTCTCTGCGGCCATTTCCGAGAAGCTGTAGACTGGCTGACGACCAAAAAACAATAACTGTGTGGCTTACATAATATTGTATTGAAACCATTGACAATTAAATATAATTAATTGTAAAAAATGAATTTGAAAGTGCAAAACAATTGCTGTTGGATTTCAAATTATTCGTCGCTTCAACTGTGTGGTTCAGTAGAATCACATGAAGTCCTCTTCATACGCGTTGACGCTACTAAGGTCTGCAGCTGCCTCCAGTTTGTCGCCCGTTCCAATGTTGTCTCTAGACATCAGGGAGCTGCAGGTTGCAATAATTGTATCAAGGTCAGCACGATAAGTACTTCTTCAAATACGTTACCGAGAACAAAGTATTTTCGACGTACGAGTAGCTGCGCAGCTCCTTCTGTTGCTTGTACTCCAGTTTCGCCTTGCGATCCTCGGCTTCTAGCTGCAGACGCTGCTTCTTGCGTTCAGCCTTGTACAGAAGTTCGCGTTGTCGACGCTCCTCTGTGCAGCGAAATGTATTTTGTCAGGAAAATGAAAACACTTTCTATAGGATCAACAAGACAACGAACGCACCTTCCAGGTCAGGGTGAAACTCCTGCTTTGTCTTATTGAGTCTCTTGAGAATGTCCTTGTTCTTCTCCTCAACCTTGTAATGCCGAAGCTGCGAGGAGAGACGCCAGTCACATCGTTAGTTGGTGTACTTAGTACGTCTTTTTATCGACTGCTCTGAAAAAAAGCTCACTCTCTCGGGATGGTGGAAACCGACTTGGCCGACTTCCATGGATGGCGTTTTCTTCAAATTTCGCCATCTCGTGTAGCACTATAGGCACAGTAGATTCGCAAACGCAACATTATGATGATCACCGAATACCAGTACCAGTACCAAAATGAAGCAGCAAAAACATACGACGGAAACACTCTTTTTCTTGCTTCCTTCGATTGAGTTTTCCTGCGTTTCACGAAAATTTGTAAGCTGGGAAGTGAGGTGTGAAGGGAATTGAGTAAAGCCAAATATTTGTAAGTCGCACCTTGACCAGTTGAGCGCACTCCTCGAGACATATATCGGAGACATCGGCCACCGTAGTTTGGCCCTGCCCGCGAGAAAATAAGCGCAAATACTAAGCAGTGTGCAGGAAGGAAACGAGTTATTGCTTGTCCCAACTCACCAGTGGGAGGCGAAGGTAGACGTGCGCAGACGACAAGTCGTCGACATGGAACCTACCATCATAATTTTGCGGTCAAACTCGCCAATTATTAAACATACAGGCCGTCAATCGGCAGAGATGACGCACCAAATGTCCTCCATAAAGCCATAGCGAATGAGGTCCTCATTCTCGAACTTGTCCTTGCCCATATAAATGGTGTGGCCCTCTAGGTTCAGTATCAAAGCAACAAGAGGGTGAGGTCATACCGCATGCTGCAACTCTGCTGTCGATGCATTTACGCTGCCACGCACCGGACGACGTGAAGTAGAACACCATGGTTGTCTGTTCAGGAATGACAAGCAATATTGCACCCTGCCATTTCAACCAATCAGGCATTTTCCTCAACATTGCATTCTAAGTGGTCGAAATAGTTATGATGTTTTGCAGGTTGAATTGCAACTGTTACATGTATGTGGTCTACATCAGTTTTTTCTGTCCGCTCGGACGTTTTTCGTGTTAATCGGTGCAATCCGATCCGCCCAACTCAGCACCGAATTGACGAGTAGGACGCAGCTCCCTTGGCTGCTTCACCCCGAAGCTCACCACAGCTGTTCACAGCAATGCATCATGCGTTGCATGTAGTATGTGGCGCGCTCCATTGCACGCGAAGGATGGTTCGGCCGTTTTGCTGTATGCCAGCGAGGCGACGTCGACGTCCCGCCTGCCCGCGCGGATAGGGGAGGAATTTTCCGATTGACTTGGCTTCAGTATGAAGGCCGACTAACGCCTGTCACGTACGTTGCAGTGGATAACTGCTTTCAAGCTTAGCTGCAGTCTGCGTCTATTTTGCGGAGTGGTGCCGCATGGCGGTTGCATCGCAACCCAGCGACTGGGCATTTCCGCTTTTGCTAACTGCGCGCCGCTCTGTATCCCCCCCCCCTCCTTCGTCGGTTCAATGAAGTGCTTCCGCGCGCTGGTTGTGTTCGCCGCCGCCCTGGCCATGGGCGTGGCTGCGGATGACGATCCGGCTTACTACTGCGACTCGGACGCGTACTGCGCGAAAAACTACCCCGACACAGTCTGCATCTCCGTCAACAACTACGGCGACGTGGTCTCCAAGTGCACGCCCAACACGGCCAAGCGCCCGGCGTGCCGAGGTGCCACCCCTGGCCTCTGCCCGTCCTACCAGAGCGCCGACATCGGCTACCTGAATGCGCACTGCGTGTTCGTGTCCGAGGAGTTTCTGTCGCTGTCCTCCAGCGGTAGCGCCACCAGCGGCTCCGGTTCGGGCCGTCGCCGCCTCATGGGTGCGGCCTCCAACTCTTCGTCGGCGGCTGCTGCTAGCGGAAGCGCGGAGGCGTCATCTACCACGTCTTCCACGTCTGAGGCTACGTCTACTGCGTCGTCTGCTGAGTCGTCCAAGGCTTCCAGCGCCAGTGAGGACTCTACGGCCACAGAGAGCGGAAGCGGTGCGGACTCCATGTATTCGGTCACCATTGACGGTGAAAAGGTGAGCGGACAGTTCGTTTGCCTGGACGTGTCGGACTGCGCCAACAAGGCTGCCGACCCCAGTACGTGCGAGCCCTCGACGTGCCAAGCGCCCGATTCAAAGGAGGTGTGCACCTACCACGGCACCTGTACGTACAAAAACAAGAAGAAAATCACCAAGCGTAGCTGCGCGTGTTACGCCGGCTTCGAGGGCGACAAGTGCGAGAAAGAGGTTTCGAACGCCTGTGACGTGGACTGCGGATCTGGTGGCGACTGTGTGGACGGTGAGTGCGTGTGCAAGGAAGGCTTCGACGGCAAGTCATACGACGGCAAGAAGGGGAAGCCTAACCAGCGCTGCACGCGCTGCACAAACGACCTTGCCTGCCAAAACGGCAACACGTGCGACATCGAGACGGGCAAGTGCATTTGTGGTCCTGGTTACACGGGAGATACCTGCGGTGCGACGGAGGATTCGTGCACGACGCGTACGGACTGCGGCATTGGTGCGTGCCAAGTGCTGGCCAACGGGTCTTCGGCGTGCTACTGCCCCATGTGCAGCCCCACGTGCTCGCTGTGTGATATGGACATCAACTCCACCTTCGACTGCTCGACATGTCCAACCGACTCTGCCATGACCATGCAGTCGTCCAAGCTGCTGGTGTTTGCCTCGCTGTTTGTCGCGGTCATGCTAGCCAACTTGGCTCTGTAAGAGACCACACCCACTCAAATAGTAGTACCGCCCTCGACGGGCATGCCAGGCTTTTTTGGCTCTAATTACGTAACATGATCATTTACCCAAGCCTGATGTACGACAAGAGGATGCACCGAAGAGCAAGTGGCCCAAGAGATGCTTTGGCTGAATTAATCCGTGTGGAAAATATTTCGGCAGCGGGTGTGGATCTCCATTGAGCTTCTCTAAGCGCCAATGACGATTAGAGAAGGATCAATGGCGTTACGCCTAACAACTAACAGATGAGACTATCTTGATTGATACTGGGACCGGTACCGGTATCCCATAATGGGATTCCCATTCAAAAATCCGTTTTGGATTTTAACGCCTTGGAGGCATCAACTTTTGCGGCAAGCATGAACAATGAGCGAAATCCAAAGCAACGGAAAGATGCTAACCAAGACTGACAAACTGACAGAACGGGCGTCAGATTTGCGAAAGCATAAACAACAACCAAAAACATTGTCCGAGCCGAAAAACTACGTGCGCCAGGCAGGTTTTCCTATTGCCAGCGTGCTCGTACATGTTCGTCAGTCACTTGACAACTAGCACTTCTTCACACAACAGCAGCAATAATGAAGTTTGCACTCCAACTTGCTGTTCTCGTCGCCATCACAGCGACCATAGCGCTAGCGGACGATGATCAGCCGTATTACTGCACCATGGACTCGGAGTGCACCAAAAACTACCCTGGTACGGTCTGTATCTCCGTCCATAACTATGGGGTCTCCAAGTGTACGCCCAACACGTCGGCACGACCAGCCTGCCGAGGAGCTCAACCCGGTCTGTGTCCGTCTTACCAGAGTTCCGACCGAGGGTATCTCAATGCTCACTGCGTTTTCGTACCGGAAGATTATCTGCCTAATGTGACGAGCAGTTCCAGTTCAACGGGTCGTTTTCTCCTGTCCGCAGACTCTGCTTCGGCATCCTCAACAGCGTCGATTTCCTCACCCGACAATGGCAGTGAGGACTCCATCAATACCGACGACAGTGCTTCGACCTACACGGCGACACTCCACAAAGAGAAGGTCACCGGACAATTCGTGTGTCTCCAGATCTCCGACTGTGGCAACTTGGCAGCCGACGCCAGCACTTGCTACCCCAGTGCTTGTGGCTCGTCCGAATCTCAAGAGCAATGCTCCTATCAGGGCACCTGCACCTACAAGAGCAAAGCCAACGTCACCAAGCGAAGCTGCATGTGTTATGCCGGGTTTGAAGGCGACAAGTGTGAGACGGAGGTATCGGGCGCGTGCGACGTCGATTGCGGCACGGGAGGCGACTGCGTCGATAGCGAGTGCGTGTGCAAAGAGGGCTTCGACGGCAAAGAGTACGATGGCAAGAAGGAAAATGCTACGGAGCGCTGCACCCGGTGTACGAACGACCTAGCGTGCGAATACAACAACACCTGCAGTCTTAGTAGAGGCAAGTGTGACTGTGCTCCAGGCTACAGCGGAGACTGGTGCGGCGCCGTGGAAGACTCGTGCACGATTCGCACCGACTGTGGAATCGGCGACTGCCAAGTGCTGTCGAACGGCTCATCCGCTTGCTTCTGTCCGATGTGCAGTCCCCAATGCACACTTTGTGATATGACAGGCGAGTCCTCCTTCGACTGCACTTCCTGTCCGACGGACACTGCCGAGTCCCTGTTGCCTTCTAAATTAGTGCTAGCCTTAGCGTTTACCGCGCTCGTGCTGGCTACTGGTAGTCTTCCGTGAAGGACCCCCAAAGATTGGCCTTTCCAGCTAAATAATGAAGGAGCTTGTATCCGATACTTTTCATTTCCAATTGCTGTGGGTACACGCAAACTACCTGCAAGTTCCAGGGCACGGTCACATAGCGGGAGACTTGTCGGACAGCAAGTGTCAGTAAGGACGAGAGCATTCGCTATGAACGGAAGGAATTCCGTGCACATCCTTGCGTCGAGCAGCACAACGCCACCTATGCGGTCTTGCCACTCACTCCCAGTCAAGAACTTCCTCTACACTGCGCGCTAGCTGCCAGATTCCCACTTCATGATGAAATGCTTCCGAGCATTGGCGGTACTCACCATTGTGTGCCTTTCGGGCGTTTATGCGGACGATGACCACCCGTATTTCTGCACCTCGGACGCCTACTGCGAGAAAAACTATCCCGGCACAGTCTGCATCTCAGTGAACAACTATGGCGACGTCATCTCCAAGTGCACCCCAAACACGTCGAAGCGTCCAGCTTGTCGTGGAGCGCAACCAGGATTGTGTCCGTCGTACCAGAGCGCAGACATCGGCTATCTAAACGCGCATTGCGTATTCGTTTCCGAGGAAAACCTGTCGTTGTCGTCTAGTGGGCCCGGTCCGAGTCGCCGCCTTGCTTCTTCCTCAAGCTCCACCTCAGCTGCAACGTCTTCTACGTCGGCATCTGCCAATTCCTCGGCATCGTCCGTTTCCGAAACTTCCAGTGGTAGCGCAGGATCGTCCTTTTCCGACTCAAGTAGCAGCGACACCGACGCGTTGTACACCGCGACGATCGACGGAGAGGAGGTGGCCGGTCAATTCGTCTGCCTGGACGTGTCGGACTGTGAAAGCAAAGCTGCCGATCCCAGCACCTGTTACCCAAGCGCCTGCGGATCGTCCGACTCCAAGGAGCAGTGCACGTACCAGGGAACTTGCACCTACAAGAGCAAAAAGAAAATTACCAAACGCACGTGCATGTGCTACGCTGGTTTCGAGGGGGACACGTGCTCGACGGAGGTTTCCAACGCGTGCGATGTTGACTGTGGCACGGGCGGAGACTGTGTGGATGGGGAATGCGTCTGTAAAGAAGGTTTTGATGGCAAGGAGTACGACGGCAAGCAGGGCAAAGCAAACCAACGCTGCACCTTATGCACGAACGATCTTGCTTGCCAGTACAACAACACTTGCAACACGGACACAGGCAAATGCGTGTGTGCAGCCGGATATAGTGGTGACACGTGCGGTGCAGTTGAAGACGCGTGCACAACGACGTCTTGTGGCGAGGGAGACTGTCAGGTGCTGACGAATGGGTCGGCCGCTTGCTACTGTCCGTCTTGTAGTCCGTCGTGCTCACTGTGCGATATACTGTCCAACTACACGTTCGACTGTTCGACATGCGTGACCGACGGTGCTACGACTACGCAGACTTCCAAACTGCTGATGCTTGCTTCAGGGCTTGTTGCGGTATTGCTCGCTAATTTTGCTCTCTAGAGGAGGACTATCGACACCACAATCTTTTCTTTGGAATACTGGGCATGTAGAAGTTCTACAGTAAAACAGTCGAACATACTTGCTGCACTCGACATTATTTCCATTGGTATCAGCGCTAGACTCGCTTCTCATCGATCCACTGAGCCTTCGCCCTCCCTGTATGCATCTACGGGGCGGGGCTGTCCGCAAGATCCTTGATGGTATCGAGTGAGCCTTCAATCGCCTTAGCGAACTTCTTGCCATCCGAGATACCGCTGTCCTTGAAGTTCGTCAGACTTACGTTAATGCTCTTGTTGTGGAGTAGGTAGCCCACACCGTAGCCGTGCGGTACGACAGCACCGAACGAGAAATACTGCAGGAACGGCATCGTGACGTTGCTCGAAGAGATCAGGAAGTTCGTGCTTTCCGCGCGCACGGGACTGGCCAGGAAGTCGCTGGAGATTCCATTCTGGTTGGCGATCGAGTTCAACGCAGTCAAGTGGCGATCTACACCCAATCCCTTCTGCGCCTGCTTGGCCATCTCCACGTGACGATTGACGGCTGCAACGAGCAGTTCACGTTGCGTGTCCACAGCGACGCCACTCTCCACAGCCTTGACGAATGCTTCAGCAGCAGGAGTTGCCGAGCGGATCGTCTCCGTACGTCCATGGTGGAAGATGCGCGTCGAACACGACTCGTACGTCGGCGCGATCTTTCCGTGTGAGCGGTGGAATGCGAGCTGAAGTGCCATTTGGGCAATACCGTCCGGGCTGAGCTTCCACTGCTTGCAGTTGTTCTTGGCGAAGTTCTTGTAAACCAAGTATTCCGAGTTGAGGTTTCCCGAGAAGTCGGCGAAGCGGTTTTCCGCCTTCTTAACGTCTTCCACCAGGTTGTTCGACAGTTTCCAACTGAGTTTCTCCGGTTTGGTGGCACCACTGTACTCTGGCATCTCCTCGAGGGGTGCGAATCCAGAGTCCGAGTCACGCATGTCGTGCCAGCATTCGTGGAGCCAGCGGTTCCAGACAGTGCCGTCCGAGAACGAGTGCTCGAAATTCACAGTCAAATGACCATCCGGCTGAACCATCACCTGCAGCTTGTCGAACCAGCGCTGGGAGCCCTGACCGTGCAGTGACAGTTCCATGCGCTGCTTCATATCGGAAGGGTTCCGGTCCTCCAGCACCAGCATGAATAAAGCGGAGTCGATCGTCTCGAGCGTCTCTGCATTTACAGGGTGATGCGCCACCAGGTCATTACGGATCTGAGCCCAGATGTCGCGCTCCTCGGCCGTGAGAGTGGACAGATCCAAGTCGTCGTGGTCGCCCTTGGACGACGAGTTCAGAATGGAGTCGAGCTGTGCTTCAAGCTGCTTCTGGGACAGCAACTGCTTGCCGTCGGGGCTGAGCACGTCCAGCTTAAAGTACTTGTTGCGCGACATCACCACGATGTGCGTGCTGCGCGGGTGTGACGTCAGCACGTCGACGTCTTTCTTGGGAACTTTAGCTGTGCCGTATTGGCGCGCGAAGCCTGCCATGCACTGGTTCTTGTCTTGCTCCAGTTCGCTTCTCTTGACTTTCGACCACCACTTGGCCATGGAACGTACGAAAGCGGCACTGCGAGGCACCATGCCCTCGAGGTTACCATCCGTCTCATCCAGCAGACCGTAAGAGGGGTTCACATTGATAGGCCCCTGGTAGCGGCCTCCCAGATACATTTTGTCCCAGTCCTCTTCGATGTAGCTGAACGGATAAGCACGACCCGTGGCCTGCTTGAGCTCGCGTTTGAGCAGTATCTCCTGCAGTTGACGACCTTCAGCACCAGCGAAGGCCTTAGCCAACTCGGCATGCGCCTCCCAGTCCTTGGAGCTTACCAGCGGCCGCACACTCTCCAGATAACGCCGCACCGTCTCCTCAAGCTGCGGCACCGGCAAGCGCGGTAGGTTGTACTCGTTGGTGAGCAGCATGCGGTTGAACCAGCCAGGATGCTGTGCACCAGCTGCGGAGCTCAGCGCTCGCAACGATGTAGGAACGCGCATGGTCTTGAAGAGCTACCGACGATGTGGGGGCAAGTTGCCAAATGATCGCTGCGCATTATCGACTATTTTGAAACTAAAAATTACTATACCCTGTTATAACAGCTTGAACTATTGTATCATTTAAATCAGGGTGCTGTATCTAGCATGAGTTACTATGGATTGTTTCATAGGATATATTCCCACATTGTATAATCTGCATGAAATTGCTAAAATTGATACTGTTTAAAACGCAGCCCAACTTGAAGTCCCCACGTCCGGCGCTGACGTCGACACCGTCGTGCTGCCCAGTAAAGGATGTCATCGTCAGAGAGGCAAGGTTTGTAGTTGGAAGCAATCACAGACTGCTGCAAGGAGATTTACAATCGCATCGGCTAGCCTATCTACGCTAGTGAAGCACCACGCGGTTCTCGCGCTTTTGAGCGAGATAGTACCGTCGGAACGTCGTCTTGCTACTGCTGCTACTGCTGTTGCTATGAGTCGGAGACGGCTCTACGCTGCATGGGTCACTACCACTAGCTGCACTGCGAACGAGTATCAACCCAGAGGAAGGATCTGTCGGCGTGCTGCACGAGGAGATGCACACTGCAGACTTTTCCATTGATACGTGGTTTCCAGACGGAAGTTCTCGTTCTGAAGAGGGTGACAACTCGCACAAGTCCATTTTGTTGACACTCTCATCCTCACGCGCACTGCGTATCCTTCCTCGGCTGTGAAGTCCCGTCCTGCTGTTTGTGTCCTCGTGGCTGGCAAGATGAGCTTTGAGGGCCGTGTATCTGCCGCGTTCCTCCGCGACTTTATGAGCCATATCTCGCTTTTCCACGACCAGTTCCTCGCAGATTGATTTCCAGTACAGCGCCTGATCTTTCATGCTCGCCTCGATCGCTCTCTGGGATGCAGTAATGGCCGAATGCATGTCTTCCAGCTTACGCGAGGTGCTATCGAGGAGTTCCTGCTTAATGCGGTCCATAGCTGCGCGGGAACTAGCCAACTCGTCCTGCAAGGCCTGCATGTCTTCCGCATGTTTATTCTTGTAGTCCTTATTAGCTTGCTCGGCTTCAGCCATGCGGTCCTCAAATTTATGCTGAAGACTCATCATCTCTTCATGCGACTGGGTCAAAAGGTCCGTAAGCTCCACCTCCACAATTTCCTTCGTGGGGCTCATTGGAACTGCTTCGTGCGGTATTTCTAGTAGTAGCTCTCTTTGGACAGGACAGGGCGGAGGAAGCACAGCTCCTTCATAATTGGAGTGTTGTATAATGCCGACTTGACTGCTTATCCACGATGGTGTGGAACCGAGGACTGGATTGACCGACGAGCACGAAGACGCTAAAGTATCGCTTGAGCTGTGCGCGTGACCCAATGCATTGTGTTTTGCAACCTCATCAACATCAATCGTGAGACCGGCATCCTTGCATACTGACACAATGGAGCAGAAATTCTGTTCTGTAGCTTGTAAAACTGCGTCGGCATCAATATCGTCGTGGGACCATCGCAGCGCAGCTTTGCAATCCGATACTAGTTGATCCAGCGCATCGGCTACAGCGTCGAGGAACCTGTCATCCTCAGCAACAAAATAGGCTATCCCTCTTCCTTGGCCTACAATAAATTTCTGAAAAATTACGCATAACTCGAGAAAGAACGCAACACGCGCTTTCGTACCTGGTGGACCAGTCTCTCCTCGCCATGGACCCGGGGATGCATTGCTGGTGTCGGTAGCTCGGGAGCGCGATTGCATCATTTATTCGAGTTCCGACTGTCGTCGCTAAATGGGTTCGTGCCAATTTGAGCTGTTACAACGTTGAAGTGGTTGAAGCTGCAGTTTCAACCAATCAAAGTACGAATACTCTGCTATTGGTTGAAAAACATTCAGATCCCAACCAGCGCTTTTCAGGGGGAAAGCGAGACACCACTAGACAGGTACATGCGCGCGCTGTTGTGCCGTCTATTGGGCCTGCACGGCTTGACATGGTGCTATCGTGGTACTGACCAGTCCCTCTTACTTGAATTGCTGTTGCAGACTAACCACCGACCCGTTTCTCGCTCCATTTCCAAGCACCATGAGTACTAAAGTGCAGAAGTTGATGACCCAGCCCATCAATTTGATGTTCCGATTCCTGCAGAACGTACGTGATGCAGTGTGCTACGTCTTCGTTGTGTGAATTTACCAACTAACATTTTTTTTACTATCTGCGCAGAAATCCCGTATTCAGGTGTGGCTGTACGAGCAGGTGAACACGCGCATCGAGGGTCGCATCATGGGTTTCGACGAGTACATGAACCTGGTGCTGGACGATGCTGAGGAGCTGGACGTGAAGAACCTCAAGCGCACCCCACTAGGTCGTATCCTGCTTAAGGGCGACACCATTACGCTCATGATGGCTGTCAACACCACCAACGGATCCAACTAGCCAGCCCAAGCAGCCAGTAAAACATATTTGTCCCTGCCACTCACGGGATCTTGCCATTTTGTCGGTGTGAACGTTGGTTCATCCTTTCTCGAGAGTTGGTGGAATGCAGGTATTATTGCGTTGCGGATTTGCTCTAAGACACGTTGTAGGCGTTCTTGAAATGGGTCAAGAGCGCGCCACCGTCAAACGCCAGCTCGGTTACTTCTTTAAAGCTGTGTACGAACACTTCAATGTCTTCTACGACACTGCAGACACGAGTGTTAGAACTAAGACAGTGGGCATCAAAACAAGCAGATCTCACATACCGTTTCTTCCCTGCTGTCGTTCGTGGCTGCACCAGCTTGAAGCACTCCGGCAGCTTCTGTGTGAACATGTCGAACACACGCGACATCACGTCTTTCATCTGTGGCGGGGAGAGAACAGGATGCAACACTGCATGGAGCTTGAGTGTGCCCTGTGCTATACCACGCATCGGGTTGGTCGGGATAGCAAGACTAGCAGAGTCGTAGTCAACCTGGATGCGTCACATAACAAGACAATTAGAGTGTTGATGACGCACGGACCGCCGCAGACACCGACGCACCTCCGCCGCAACGTTTTCCAAGAACCGCTTCATGATCTGATCCTCCACAATGCTCGTGAACTTGCTAAATATTTTCTCGTTGTGTTCTGCGTAGTCGCGCAGAACGCGGTCAAACTCGTCCAAAAGCAACTTCTGGCGATCAGTGAAATGTGCCGCCAGTGCAGCCTTGATGTGGGGAATGAGCGTCATGGACAATTCCAGTGATTGTGATGCCAATGCTGCCATTACACCACGTAATTAATTCACTTAACACCACTGGATTCATCATGGTTCAACGTACCTAAATGTCGAGCGGAAATACTCTTGAGGCGGGCAATTTGCATAGCACCAGCGCCGAGAACAAGCTGGGTCGTTCTCGAATTAAATAACTACAAGAACAAAAAGAGAGCAATTAGCCTTTGCCTGAAAACTTTCATGAATCCATTTATGGTACGAACCCGAAAGATCTCGATAGACCGCTGAAGCACATCAGTTGCCAAAACAGGAAAATTAGCAGCGCAAGACATATAGTTCATCACGATCTCCAACATGAGAAGGACCGACCACACCACTCGGAACGATTTCCCGCAAATTGACACCATCTTGCGCGGTGGGGCTGTTTCTCCGGAGATCTCTCGGTCGTCAGAAAGAAGTAACGCAACACCACGCCCACTAGAAAGGTCGTCGAGAGATTTATGACGCGTCTCGGAGATCTCGGTGTTCTTCCACAACTCGTGGTCCAAGGTTGAGACTAATTTTGTCACTTGTGTCTGGTGGTATTTCTCCAGGAACAGCTTCAACTGAGAGAAAAGAGCGCCACGAAGAGTGTAATCCGTTTTGCCCGTCAGCTTTTCAATACTAACAACGAAGTCCATAGTTGTGTCGTACAACTTGCGCAGTTGAGGCATAGTGTAGACAGCCTGGACTTCTTTTCTTACAGCAAACAGGTTCGACACACTGCGCTGGGAGAACTCGCAGGTCTTTCGCACAACTTCATCGATTTCTCGAATCACTTTAGCACACCTCGTCTTCTTCTTCCAGTCACCAAGTGTCTTATGTTCGTCACTGGCGTTTTCAGACGGAGACCATCCCTCAGTCAAAGTGCCACTATCAGACTTCGAATCTTGTGTACCATTACTGTGAGTTTCGCTGTTAGCCGCAGCTTTCATTTTCTTCTCTTCTTCTGCCGCTTCGTCAATTTTCTTCTGCATGGACTTAACCAGGATACCCTGCACGACCACAGCACGCTTCAAAAGCATCAGCAAATGCTCAAAGATCATCTGCACGCACTGGAGGAATTCATCGGATGTCAACGCTCGCAGCTGGATTGACACTTTCGATTCACTTCCGGAGGACGCCCCCAAGTCGGAACTGCTGCTGCTCTTGCTGCTGTTTGACACTGCAATTGTTTCAGTCACTACTGTCTTCACAACAACGCGAATCTCTTCGTTGAGCTGGTCGAGATATGCCTTCACAGTATCATCCAATGCATCCAAACGGAAGAGGACGTCCACAAGGCGCTTTGTTTCCTGCTGCACAGTGTCCTTCTCATCACCGACACTGTTTTGCCTCTTTTTGTCAGCATAAGCAGATTCCTCCTCGTCTTGAAACGTCCATTCCGGAGACGTAATGACCGAGATAAAACGTTGCGAGATCTGCGTGCTGATAAAAGCACGATAGCCACGAAACTTCTCACTAAGCGCGCTTAGTCCATGAACACCTTGCAAATGATCCCGCAAGAGGTTTTGCGAGCTTTCGATCAAATTCAGCGCGTTTGTGTAATCTTGGCATTGCACTAAAGCCTCAACAGCGGACTCTGCACTCTTGACCTCTTCCACCATCGTCACCAAATCGTGAAGCTCTTTAATGCGTTTTTGACGTCGATGCAAACTCACAATATCGAGCGTTTTGTCAGCAAGAAGATTTCGTAAGCGATCCATTGTCTTCCTACAAATATTATAATTCATACCAAAGTTCAGGTGATTAGCAACCAAGAAGACGCCAACAAAGACCCGGATCTATCGAAGAGCATACCTAAGCGTTGCAACTTGGTCGCAAGCAACTTTAATTGACTGCTTCATGACTTCTTGGTCTGCTGACGCCTCGAAAAATCGGTCAGATCGTGAGGATACTTGACGGAGAAGAGTAAATTCTACACGGTCCAGGTATGTCGTCAGCTGTATACATTTTCGCGTTAGTTATTGCATTCCATTCAAATAATGTCAATGAAGCACACCTCCTCTTGAAGTGATGTAGTGTTTGGCATATTCATCACTTCTTCAAACGTATTCGGATCTGCCAAATCGAAGTCTGGTCGAAAAAACAAGTTGGGCACGACTTCAAGACACTTGGTTACATCCTCTGCAAAATAAATAACACCACAATTATTAAAGTGCACACAAATTGGTCAATTGCGCTAGCATCAGCAAACAGCTCGTAACAAACGCCTTACCGTCCGCGACGGAGATCGATGGCACATTGCTTGATGAGAGCTGCTCGCTAACGGGTTTCGCGTGATTCTCTTCATATTTGGCTGCATCTGCACCAAACTGGCGCAGATATGGCTGAAAATCGCGTGTTGACACGTCTGCAAGTCCAGGAAACGGTGCCAATGCAATATCCACATCCAGTGTCGGATAGAATGCGTCGAGCAGCGCGCCACCCCAATTGTTGGCCTTGGGATTAGTCAACACCGAGTGCAAATTGTGGTGACACACCGAGAGATACGCCCGCTCTTCCTCCCTCTGAGCATCACCAACCCCCTCTTCTGGCCAGCCTCTACTGCTCAATGCTGTCCGTCCTGAACTGCCCCAAGACCCAGTTCTAGTGCTGCTGTCACGGGCCGACTGTGGCATACGCGCCTCCACCTCCTGTTTATAACTGGATGCCATCGCACCATCGGCCGAGCGTGTGGAGCTTGGTCCTCGCACATCGAAGAGACTTGGATACTCGGTAGGGCTGGGCAGCGTCATGCGATTCGTGGGGGTCGCAGCCACAGAGCGAGGCGTAGCTGCAGCAACCACTGAGTCCTTGAGTGCGTTAAGCGGACTCGTGACTCCATTCCACCCACGCTTTAGCAGTCCGCGGGGTGACAGGCCTCCCAGAGCTCCCGAGGGCTTCTTGGCGCCGTCGTGCCGCTGCTCCATTTTCGGTCTAAAAGGTTTTGGGGAAATGCAACCGCTCGATGTTGCGCGAAGGTGAGCACTGAAATAAGTTATGACTCAGCACTAAGTTCGCATAGAAGATCGCCGATCTTGAAGCGCTATTGCGTGTCAACGCCACAGATTCCGCAGAACCCTGACGAATGGAGACTTCGGAAAGACATTCTTCCTCAAGACTGCTCGCCACGGCGCTGTGGTGGATTATAGTCTGTATTGGGCGGTGTGATGCGCTCAACTGTGCGCTGCCGCAGCCGCAACTCGTGGGGGTTCAGAATGCTACCGCAGTGCAGCTTCCAATAGACATCGAGCTCACGACGACTCCGGCTGTCGCCGCTGCTTCTGAAGACTTCAGCATTATGGCCACACACAACGCGAGGAACATACAGTGTTGGTAGTGACGTTTTATTGTTTAAGTTACGATGAGAATTGGGGGTCTCTAATCCATTGTTGCACACAGGGGGCCAACGGATCACGATCACCACCACGGGTAGACATCGGATCCGTAAGTATTAACAGATCTGCCACGAATGCAATTGAGGTAAAACTAACACTGATCCATCGTGCTACAGTTGCAACAGTGACTGCATCGAGCTCAATTTGTTCTCGGACCGATTTCTTCGTCTTCGATGGGTATCTATTTCCTGAGTCGAGCGCAAAAGCAGAACTGGCATCAGACGTAGAGTGTCTGACAGCACCTGAATTCCATCTACTGATATTTTGGTCAGCTATGCCTGACGGTGATTTTTCAAGACTCCTCCGAACTATCACTGCGCTCTCCGACATCGTCAACTACCCTGAAGCCAACTATCATGTAAGAGTGAAGGCGGTATTTCAAGCGGATCTAGGCGTGGGGAATCGAATTGATGAAAACTGGTACCGAGAGTTTTACGGAAGTACCTACTACGGGCTTTACTTTGGTACGGCTGATCGAGTTGATATGGTGCGTGTAAAGGGAGACGGAGCTTTTCACGTCGCGCTTGTCGAGGATTTATGCCCCAAATACGCGTACGACCTAAAGCGCCGCATGATGCTCAACACCAACATGTTTGCTCTCAAAAAACTCCTCCGTGAACTCAGCTCGGAATGGTATCAAGTACATACGACTCAGACTGCAAAAGAGTCTGACGCTGATTATAAGTTTTTGTTTGGTGGAACTGGGAGAGAAATTTTCAAGTCGCTTCACCTTGATGAGAGTCGGTCCACATCAGAGTACGAAGGTCTTCATGTTGACGAAGCTGCGTACATTTTTTCGTGGAGGCGCGTCTTCATCACCACTGACGCGATGGATATGCTAGGGGCTATGATGCAAAGCGAGTGGTACCGGTTTGAGCTGGACGTGCCGGAAATGCATGTACGTGTGATTTACATGCCCAATGTTCTAGTTCTGACTCATGAAGCTTGTGTTTGCAAGGCTGAATTGACTCCAGGAATGCTGGACCCAGATTTAACATCAAGTTTGGAAAACATTCTCCGTGCGGCCTTCCTCGGGTCCACTCGGCTGCCACTTTTAGCGCATTTGCCAACAGATACGCGCTGGTACAAGGGAAAATTGGAGTTGAAGCATGTCAAAGAGTTCCGGGTGCTGAAAGAAAATAACTGGAGGGAACAGTTGCCGTCGTGTTGTACAGTTGGAGACGCTGCTGCAATTTTGAGAGCACAGGACACAGCCGAAATGATCGACAGAAGCTCTCTACATAAGCAGATACATCAGCTTCAACATCGCGTCGACCACTTCACTCATACTCTCATCGTCGTTGGGTCCAGCGCTGACGGACCGTTCACAATATGGGACGGCAATCACCGCGCTATTGCGTTGGCTCTCACTCAACCAGACAGCCATTTGTTGCTCGTGTACTTGGGTATCAGCTCCAAGTTCGCTTTGCCGCACCGACGTTTCTACTGCCCATAGCCAGTTTTGTGCAGTGAATGCTCACTGACTAAGGACTTATATCCATGCTTCATTCACGAGCAATCAGTTTGTAGCGGCAAGCAAAAACACTGCTTAGCCATTTTCACTGTTCGACTACATGAATTTCAGTCAAAAGAATAGACAAGGGTGAGAACAAACAGCACGCATTATTACCACGGAATCAACTGTTGATGAGTTTTCAACGTGATACCTTGACGAAGCATGCGTACTCGTGGGGCACCTGCCGCCAGATCGGTTCCAGCGAGTGACGCACCACAACAGTGGTTCTGTCAAAAATACGTTCTATGTTGTTGAGATGGGTTCAATTAGACCATACAAAATCCAATATTAACAGGTGCGTGGACCACACATATGATATTTTTAATTGGGCAGCTCCAATGACGCGCGAACTTAAGGCGAATCTAAGCGCATTTTCCCAGTTTTTCGGTTTCTAAACAGAGACTAAGAGTCAGAGGACTCCGCACGTACGACCTCATGAGCGACGACCAGACGCAGCGCCAGTCTGCAACTTCCGCCGCGGACGACAGCAGCAAACACTCTCTCCGTCCGTCCTTCCTACCGCACCGCAAGGACATGGCGCTCTGGGGAACGCTGCGCCACCGGATGGGCGGATCCGTCCCCACGGACTCGAATGAGTTCGTGGAAGAATTCTTCAGCAAGACCCCCGAGGACCCACGCTGGGAGCTGAACGCCATCCAGAAGCAAACGGAGGAGTTCATCGCCGCGCAACTGGCCGATAGGCGCCGCGGGATCGCGCTCATCACATCCGGCGCCACGATCGTCCCGCTCGACCCCGAGAACGACACGTTCGTGGACGTGGCACCGCAAGTACAGGAGCAGCAAGGGCCTGCCTGCGCCGAGTATCTGCTGCAGCTTGGCTACGCTGTCATCTTTGTGCACCGTGAGGACTCGCTGCGGCCCTTCACGCGCCACTTCCAAAAGTACATCCAGAACGGAGCCTTTATGGACATGTTCCGCCTGCAGGACAACGGACTGGTGCTCTCTGGCGTCGATATCTCGCAGCAGCTGCAGTTCCAGAAGATCGCGCAGCTCTACACCGAATGCAGCACCCGTGTGCTCAATCTTAGCTTCACATCGGTGCAGCAATACCTGATGCTCACGCGGCTAGCAGCACAAGCTATGGAGGTCGCTAAAGATCTTGCCATTGTGGTTCTAGCTGCTACGCTCATGGACTTTTACGTGCCAGTGGACCCGTCCGCTGCATCGATGGAAACTGTGGGGAACGCGGATAGTACGGAGACTTCGTCGTCCTCATCGCCTCCTTCTTCTTCAAAGCACAGCAAGACCAAACATATCAAGAAGCTTGCCAAGAAGATCGCTAAGAAGAAGAGCGACGAGTTCTCCGTCAACTTTGTGCGTGTCCCCAATATCATCCGCAAGATTCGCAAGGACTGGTGTCCGAAGGCCTTCCTGGTCACATGCAAGCACCAGCTCGCAAGTGGCGAGGATATTGAAGCTGCTCATGCCGACTTGGAGAAATGGGGCGTCGATGTGATCGCAGGGTATCACCACTCCCGCGAAATTCTACTGATTACAGAGCAGGAGGAAGCGATTGTGACTTGCCCTGACGATGAAGACATCAATGACGCTTTTGCGTCAGCTATTACCGACATGCACCGCAGCTTCCGCCGCAAGCGGGAGATTTTGCAACGGGGTAAGCAATTACTACTGCTTTCGGCGAAATTCTCGATGCTGAAGGAGAACGACGTGGTGAATGAAGATGCCAATGGGAACAAGAACGTGCAGTTCGGTCTAGGTGTCAAGATTCGTGCCGACCGAAGGGCACCCGACGCAATCGCCCCCGTGTACGAGCTTAAGCATATTTTCCAAAACAAAAGCCACTGCGCTCGAGCCCACGTTTGGGAAGGTGTGGTGGAACACCCGTCAAGTGAGCCTACACGCGATGTTGTGGTGGCCTTCAGTCCCGCTGGTAACCCAGAAACGATCCGTGATGTATGGGGAGATTTCTGGTCAGGTTGGGCGGAGGACGAGCTGCAGGAGTTTAAGACGGAGATGAAGGGAATTTCACTCTCATCGGCGATCAACCTTGTGACCTCGTCGGTTTCAGGTGACTATGAACCAGCCTCGCAGCTCCTGAAGTTCATGTGGAGCAAGATAGGTCATGCCTGGTCTGACGGAGAGAAGACACGCATCCGCCAGAGTATTCAAAACATGATGGCCGTAGCACTAGATCGTGGTTTCACGGAGCCTGCTGGGATTTCCATCCTTGAGAAGCTCATGCGAAAGGCTCGGATTCAACGGTTTGACTCACTGGTGCTGGACCAGCCGACTGCTGTGCCAGTGCATGCTCAAACCCACACCCGACGCCGTCGTCGAGACAGCGACACGGATAGCAATGGTTCAGGGGAAATTAACCCTGTTCGACTCAGCAAGGCTCGAGTCGTTCGCGTGCACCGCGCAATCAACGATTACATGCAAGATATGATCAAGGAAGGATTGCTCGACGCTATCCTAAAGTACGTGGAGCAGGGTATTCCTGTGCACGTTACCGGCTACAGTATGGGAGGCATGCTGGGACAGCTTTTTATGCTGTATTTGGGCGATCATGCTCGCATGAATGGTTGGGACGCAAGCAAGATCAACTTTGTGGGCTTTGGCTCTCCCCGCGTGGGTGATATCGGGTTTGCCGCTCGGCTGCGAGTACTCTTCGACCCACAACAGTTGCTGATCGTTATGCATCCGTCGGACACCGTGCATGCTTTCCCTCCTACTGCTGAGGGATACGTAGACGCTTGCATCAAAATCTTCTTGCGCGAGCATGGGATGGGCGTTGGTCGACGGACACCGGGACACTTTTCACTGCTTCCTGTGACGAAGTCTATCGATCGCGCGTTCGAGCATGCCCACAAGGCCCACAAACACGACAAGGCAAACGACCCAGCGTGTTCATTTTGCCAAAGCAAAGCTCACGTTACGGCTCAACACCGATGCCGTTACTGTATTGAGCGTGGCTCGCATCGTGGCGTCGACTGTCCAAACCGCAACAAGCCTTGCTTGTTGTGCGGCAACTCCAACCACTGCACGGGCGAGCACAAGTGTCGTGTTTGCCAGCAATTTGGTCACCGAGGACGCGAATGCCACGCGCAGCGCGATGTGGGTTTTGCCGAGTTGCTCACGTACTTCCGATACCACCACTTCCTGTACTACAACGCCAATCTCAAGAAGTCTGTCGAGTTTACATCCTAAGACAGCCATTAAGTTAATGTCATTGCTTTCCCCGAACCAAACTCGGCGTTAATACGGCCGCAAAGCGCTAGTAGCAGCTGTTGTTGAAGGTGGGTAGATCGACCAGAGAGCTATCTTGCGGTCCTTGGAGCAGGATGTTAGCAACGCACTATCAGCGCTGAAGTCCAGTGCGAACACGCTCTCGCTGTGATATTTGAGCACCGCAAGTGGCTTGAGTTTCCGCAAATGGAATAAACGCACACGATGATCCCAGCCAGCAGTAGCCACAATGCGCTGATCTCCGCGAATACGCACACTGCTAAATCCACCCGTGGTGCACGAAAAGAAAGATCGGGACGTGATACAGTACGATGCCACATCAAAGTTTGCTGAATACAGCTCTTCGCCCGAGGATCCGCAGATTGCCGACCGTCCATCGCATGTGACGTCGAAAGAGAGTACTACGTACATCAGAGATAAATACAACATTAGTCAAAGGTTAAAGCCGTTCAGCGTCACACTGATGCATAGACACTTACATGCGTTTGCACCTTGGGCAATGGTGGCCTCACAGGCCACTTTCCCTCCCGACCTCAAGTCCATAATGGCAAGTTGCCCACCTTCAAAGCCTGCCGCAATATACGACTGCATGTTGCCGCCAGCGCCGTTTTCGCTTTGCGCAATACTACTGTCGAAAAGTGCCAACGATACACACATGCCTCTTTTAGCTGCAGCGTCCGGCACTGTGAGTGTCAATGATGGCGAGAAGCTATCGTCTCGAGTATCACACACGAGGAGCTGCTCAAAAGCAACAGTTTAAGCTGGGTTAGTCGCTGAACTTAGATAGAAAGCAAAGACCACGGAGGATGCACCTTGTTGTCCACGCTACTAGGACACACGATCAAGTTTGCGCTTTCCGTGGCGACGTCGCCTGGCCAACGCAGCGTCGCGAATTTGGTGAACGAATACGAGCCGCAGTAGAACTTGGACAGCGGCTCGGCTGTGCTACTGAATGACTGAACGTCCCACAATTTCACGAATCCATCGCGCCCTTGTGAAATGAACTTGGACTCGGACTTGGCGAGTGCGGTGACGTGTAACACGCCAGCCTTCGAATGTGCCGCCGGGTTTGTCGCTAGCTCCCGGCGTGTCTTGAGGTCCCAAATTTTGACGGTCCCATCTCCAGCGCCAGACACAACGATAGAAGCTGACAGGAAGCCCGCGCTGTTCACGGGCGCGCCGTGGCCGCGCAAGACTCCGAGTGGCTCTGGGGCCTGCTTGGTTGTCATATCGATTTCGATTTTGCATTGACATGTGAAATTGACTTTTTCAAATACTATTCATCGCTTTAGAGAGGGATGCGCTGCAAGTTGCACTTGAAACCAACGAGTTGCGTCATTTTTTTTTGTTTCAACACAAACATTTGA
>LGSM01000151.1:0-62990 GCA_001314345.1 Phytophthora multivora | reverse complement strand
GAAGAGCTGCACGGCCATCGCGATGTTCCGATTGACTTTGCCGTCCCGTCGGAGGCTCCGTGGAAGAAAATGGATTGGGGTATCCAGCTCGGCATGTTGAAGCGAAAGAAAAAGTGGCGTGGCATTCGAACGTTGTAGCATTTTGAAGGCGCATACAAGAGGTTGCTTTCTTGGGTCCGTTTTACATGTATCATCGAGGTCCGAATTAACTCAATTTTTGCTTAAATCATGATTTGGTTAAAAAAAAAAAATAGCAATGACCAAAAAAACGATAGTGCTTACTTTTTCCACCAATCAGCGTGCCATCCAGTCACTCGTGAATCCGCATCAGTTGGTCATGAGCGCTTCTCCGTCGCCTCCGTCCAGCGCTGCTTCTCCGGCCCCAGCGCCGTCTTCGCCGCGCAACGGCCTCTCCAAGGAGGACGTGGTGGGCCCGGAGCTCATCCATTGGCTGGAATCCAACGGGGCCGACACCAAGAAGCTCTCTCTGCAGGAATACGCGCCCGAGGTGCGAGGCGTCCACAGTAAAAAGGTGCTCGTGCCTGGCGAGCGGATCCTCGTGATCCCTAAGAAATGCCTCATCACGGTGGAGATGGGCAAGCAGACGGACATCGGACGGAAGCTCCTGGCTCGGAATGTGGACTTTGTGGCCCCCAAACACATTTACCTCATGATGTTCCTGCTGACGGACATGGAGCACGTGGAGACGTCCTTCTTCCGCAATTACTACAGCACGCTGCCCTCCACGCTGAGTAACATGCCTATTTTCTGGTCCGAGGAGGAGCTCAGTTGGCTCAAGGGCTCGTACATCATCCAGCAGATTCAGGAACGCAAGGCCGCCATCCGCAAAGACTACGACGTCATCTGCAGAGTCGACCCGAGCTTCTCCCGCTTCTCGCTCGACCGCTTCAGCTGGGCCAGAATGATCGTCTGCAGTCGCAACTTCGGCCTCACGATCGACGGCGTCAAGACGGCAGCGCTCGTGCCTTTCGCAGACATGTTGAACCACTACCGCCCACGCGAGACGAGCTGGACGTTCGACCAGAGCATTGACGCCTTCACGATCACGTCTCTTGGAACCATCGGCACGGGCGCGCAGGTCTACGACTCGTACGGCAAGAAGTGCAACCACCGCTTCCTGCTCAACTACGGCTTCGCGGTCGAGGACAACACGGAGGAGGACGGACGCAACCCGAACGAGGTGCTCATTGACTTCCAGCTGGCGGCGGCGGACGGTCAGCTCTTCTACGACAAGCGGGCGTATCTGCACGAAAGCGGCATCTACACTATGGACGCGCGGCTCAGCTGCTCCCACTCGGACGCCAACACGCGCGAGGGCTTCAGCTTCGCCCGCCTCATTGTCGCCACCGAACAGGAGTTCTCCACCATGAAGATGAAGAGCCCCGCGCACTCGTCCCCGCCCATTTCTTTTGACAACGAGATCCGCGCGCTCCAGTACCTGCGCGACCTCATGGCCCACCAGCTGAGTCTGTACGACACGACAATTGAAGAGGACAATGAACTTCTGGCCTCCAAGCAGTACCCGCTGTTCTCCAACCGCATCCAAGCTCTGTTCTTCATCCGGGGCGAGAAGCAGGTGTGTCGGTACTTCCAGGAGCTAGCAGACAAGGTCATCCCGCTCTTCAGCCTGCCATTGGCACAGTGTCGCGAGGAGCTGCAGCGCAGCTTTGACGGCGACGGTGACATCGACCGCTACGCGCAAGATGTGATCGCCTATTTAGTCACGCAGGTCTACCGCGAGAGCTAGTGGAGAACCGTGTTCGCTCACTTTCGATGATGTTTTCTGTGGTAAAATTCCGCCGTGTGTTTTTTTGGGGGCAGCAGCATCGAAGCAGTCGGCGATGCACTTTAGGGATAAAGTTAGAAGACAGGACAACCACTATGGATACTGCTGCGTTCTTCTCTAGCTCGTTACATGGCTGCGTCGTCTTCCTCGTCTTCGTAGAGAAAGTCAAAGTTCACGAGGTAGCGCAACTTCACTTGCTCCTGGCGGTACACGATAAACTCGTTGTAGAGCAGCGAGCCACTGCCATCGGAAGGCATGAACTCGCCAATGGGGACACCCACACCGTCCTCCCTGTAGTCAAACACCCGTAGTTAGCTTCACTGCCTACGCAAGGCCAAGTGTCAACTACTGTACGCACATTGTCTCGTGGTCCTCTTCAGCTGCAGCCATTCGACCGACTCCGTGCGTGCTATCGCAGTGTTTCGTCTTCTTTAGAGACGTGTAGGTCAGATCTTCCGCTTCCTGTGCTTTGTAGGGGGTCCCCAACGCCACCTCAGCTAGGATCAACACGCCCTGCAATTGCCAATGATCAGTGGTCGTACGGTAAGTTTACAGGTTGATTCGGTCGAAGTACCTTTGGGTTTTGAGGAGTTGTCCAGCAGTAGTTTGCCGACTTGGACACGGAATCTGCAAAATAAATCTGAGTGGGAGGTTAGTTACCTCTCTGAAGGTTAGACTGGGCTAGTTAAGGCAACATCAAACGTACTCCTTTGCCGAACATGTATCCGTTGTTGGGGGCCTCAGGCGGAGCAACGCGAAGACCCTTGGACAAGATGCCGATGACGTTCGACAAACGAGATCCGTGCCACAGCAACTACAATACACATATGAAATTCAATCGTTAGACCTCGAGTGTCACAGCCTTGCCACCAGAACGAACCTTGTGGTTGTTTACAGACTGGAAAATGTCCGTGAACTTCTCTTCATCAGGGCGGGCAATTTTAAGGACGGACTTGATGCGCAGCTTGTACTGTACGTGAGTCGGGGCGTGTGTAGTTTCCACATACCTGTAGAATAAAAAAACAAGCGGAATTAGTACCAAGACAGCCGAGAATGCCTCGTTCAGAACGTACTTCTCAATGATCTTGAACTCCTCGGTCGATTCCGGCAATGGCTCCATCTTGACGTTCAGCAGATTGTACTGTGCGTCGAGCGAGTTCAATTTCGCCCCGACGTTCTTCTTGGCGTTTTTCTTCTTTTCGGCCTGCAGCTTCTGCAAAATCTCGATATTGGCCAGCACCTCCAGCAGGTCGATCTTCAGCTTCACCTCATCCAACGAGTCGATCGGAGGTGGCAAGTTTCGGCCGAAATCGTGTGGAATCAGCGTGTAGAAGTCACTCGAGAGGGACTTCAGGCTGCTCTTCAAGCGACGGATTTGGGCAGCATTCGGATTAGCCGTTCGCTTGACACGAGTCGATCGACGCGTTCCAGTTCGTTTAGCTGGAGGCGCCTCCTTCGCATTTGCCACAGTCGCATTCAGCTCCTCAATGTTCTTGAGAGTTTCGGAGAGCTGCTGCAACAGTGCGTAACCCTGGGAGATCTGGGCCTTCGAAAGCTTGCCTGGTGGGCCACAGGAGTGCGTTAAAACTGGTTTCGACGCTGTAAACTCAAGACGAGTCACCAACCTAACGGGAGCCGCTTCAAGTCAAGGTTCATGTTCGCCACTTCTCGGGCGATGAGGTCGGCATCGCAGATGAGCTGCAACCGCCACTGTTAGCGCATTTCCTCTCCACTGCCACACAGACTCACACACCTTCAAAACCTCTTGGACAGTTTCATGCAACTTCGACATGACTTCGTCCTCCTTCTCGCCCTCACTCATTTCTTCCTCTCCTTCCTGTGGAACTTCGTCATCGAGCTCTAAAATTTCACCAAAACACCATTAACCACCTTTTAAAGCCCTTACTTTCAAGAAGAAGAAGAAGAAAAAAACTCACCAACGAGAACGTATTTGCCCTCCACCTTCTCGAACGGTCCTGTCAGCGGCCACTCGTTGCCGCTCTTGTCCAAAAACTTCTTAGTGAAGGAGGCCTGCGCTCTCTCCAGCGACGTATTGTACCGCTCCAGAGCTCGCTACCAATAGCGGCAAATAGGTCAACACAAAGTGTAGGACTATTGGTGATTGTCAAAAGGAATGGTAAACCACCTGCGGGTTCTTCGCTCCGACGCGTCCCCACTTGCGGAAGACCATAAAGTTGTCCCCGTCCTGGATCAACTGCACCATGTAGAACTTGTTGTTGCTTAAAAAAAGCATAAAAACCGAGTTAAAACGTGGCTAAAATGTGGCAAATGGCCGCTTGTAATTGCGCCAGGACGCACCCATACGTGCCGAACGAGATGTTGGTGTAGTTGAGCATGAAGCTCCAGCTCGTCCCGTCATCGTCCTAGCGGTAAAAACCGGTTAAATGGAGCCATTTCCGCTACTGCAAAGGTTGCGGATGGCGCACCTGGTAAACTTCCGCAGAGCTGGCGCAACCGCTGAGCGGGTCCACTCGCTTTGCTGCACTTGGAGGCGCCATGGTGCCTCCCGCCGAAGCTTGACAACCAAATTGAGCGGTTGGCTGTATTTTGTCCAATTACAAACGAGAACGGCTACAGCGTATTTCGGGTCATAATACCTTGCAGGTTTGAGCGCCAAATTCTGAAGATTAATCGAATTAATCCATGAAAAGGTGAATTGATCGCTACATGTAGCCAGAACTCCACAAATGGCGCATGACGGTGTTCAAGCATTTTCCAGCTCGTTGGATTAACTGATTCAGTTCACGTGTTTTGGTGCTTCCTGTTAAATCTGACTGCTGCAATTCAAATAAAGGTTACTGGTGTGTGTGGAGTGGATACGGATGAATATAGTGGTCTTTCCGCCATGATTGCAAATTAAATAATGGTCTAATAAAAAGTAACGGACAAATTATGTTGATCTTTGTATGCATCAAGTTGAAGGCATTCTCGTCGAACTTGCTTTTTAAGTGTTGTGGTTTACACCCAACAGAAATCGAAATTCTGGAAGTCCAAAGCCACAATGTAGCGCAGTTGGACCTGCTCGCGACGATACACGACGAACTCGTTGTACAGCAAATACTGGCTGTTGTCCACGACCCTCGGTGTGCCGGCAGGTACCACCACGCCGTCCGGCAAAGTCTCAAACTCGTCCTTAGCTGGTGTCATACGCGCAAGGCCGTGCGTGCTGTCACATCCGTTCTCTTCCTTCACCGCCTTGTAGTCCAAGAACTGACAGCTGTACGTGCTTGGCGTCTTGTGTTGTGTGCCCAGGGCAACGTCAGCGAGCAGAAGGACAGCCTGGAAATGGTGAGCAAAAGTTAGAGTAGGTCATCTACAGAGATTCATTCCATGACGTCTCACCGTTGGGTTTTGCCTTGATGAGCAACAGTAGGCGGCCGATTTCGCTAAGACATCGGCAAAGTACAGCTAAATGCACACAAGAGAGAAACAATTAGCGATGTGCGTGTAAACTATTGCAACACAGACAAACCGTACCCCTTTGCCGAACATGTATCCGTTGTTAGGGGCCTCGGGAGGAGCAATGCGCAATCCTTGTGACAGGATACCGACGAAGTTGGACAGTCGGGAACCGTGCCACAGCAACTACAAGCATCCAAGTACACCAGTAACTATTAGCAAGTCAAATTGCCATTTTAAAAAATAAAAAACGCACCATGTGGTTATCAAGCGATCCCAGTACGTCCTTGTGGCGTTCTTCATCTGGTCGCTCGATCTTGAGAATCGTATTGATACTAAACTTGTTCCCACCATTGGTCTTGTTAATGAACCTGCACACAAATCAAGTAATTCGTCGTTAGTAAAAGTACTGGGATCAAATCGTCACACAAACAACCACGTACTTCTCGATGATCTCGTACTCCTTGCCATGTTTGCTGAGTGGCTCCATGTTCGTGTTGAGCATGTTGTATTGAGCATCGAGAGGGTGAATTGCAGGTCTGCTAGGCTTCTCAGCTTCCTGTTTTTGGAGCATCTGCGAAATCTCCAGATTCGACAATACTTCCAGCAGCTCCAGCTTCAGCTTGAGATCAGCCATCGTGCCGATCACCGGCGGCAGCGACCGACCGAAATCGTGTGGAATAAGTGAATAAAACTCGCTGGAGAGTGTCTTGAGATCTGCTTGAAGACTAGACTGGCTTCTGGCAGTAGCGGCTACTGGCGCTTTCGCTTTGGCCTTGGCCTTGCGTCTGCTTTTCGATCCAGCTTTGTTTTTCTTAGCAGCAGGTGCTTCGGTTAACTCTCCCAACTCTTCCAGTACAGCCGAGAGACGTTGTAGGATCTCGTAGCCCTGTGAAATCTGCAGCTTTGATAGTTTACCTGTTGAAGCGATCATTAAAGAGTTAGTATACGAATGTTACCCCAATGCACACGGGTACTGCCTGCTTACCGAGTGGGAAGCGCTTCAGATCCACGTTGAGACTCGCCATTTCTCGCGTGACCACCTCGGGGTCGCAGATGAGCTACCATCACCCAGTGAAAGCGTTAGTCAAAGCTCACACCAGCAATAATATCGCGTGTTTTGTGTACCTGTACAATGTCCTGCACTTCCTGCGGCAGCTTGGAAGATTCCACATACTTTTCCTCGACTTTAACCGCAGCAGCAGCCTCTGGCTCGCCATCATCGAGCTCCACAAGGAAATATTTGCCTTTCTTGCGCTCAAAAGACTGCTCAAGCGGCCACTTATTGCCGCTCTTGGCTCGGAAAACCTTCTGGAACTCCAGTTTGGCTGGTTCCAGGGAACTGTAGCTGCTTAGAGCCACCTGCGGCGTTTTAGCACCGACTCGCCCCCACTTGCGAAAGACCAGGAAGATTCCGCCGTCGACGATGAGTTGAGCCATGTAGAACTTGTTGTTGCTATAATATGGAGAATCAGGCGTCGACAGTGTAAGTAGAAGGCGTGCAATAGCTATTTGAGCGCTAACGCACCCGTAGGTTCCGAAGGAGATATCCGTCAGATTCAACATGAAGCTCCAGCGCTGGCCATTTGCGTCCTGTACCAAACAAAATGTTACTACCGAGCACGGGTGGATAGTATCCACTGGATACAAAAGAGACTGAGCCTTACGCGGTAGATTTCTCCAGCGGCACCGCAGAAGCATAGCGGATCGACAGTGGTGGCGGTTGAGGACATGATTGCAAATTGAATAATGGGCATGCGCAAAGGTATCTTACATGTAGAGACCATCACTCACGATATCAGTAACGGACGAATCATCTTGCTTTTTGTATGCTTCAAGTTGAAGACATGATCTTAATATTGGTACATGTACAAAAGAGATGCACTAAGGAGTGGCAAGTGAAGGTCGACGACGTTTGCAGTTTTAATGCAGTTATCCACCGCTGCGATGTCTTACCCGGGGCAAGTTGTCACCTGTGGGTAGCCCACTGGTGGAGGAGCTTCCGAATCCCAAAGTCAACACAGAGTAAGCGTTGCAATGGCATTGAGGAGTGCCCTCAACAAGCGAAGCTACTTAAGTAAAGCGCCAGATAGCAACAACTGTACTGTACACATATTTAATACTGGTAGTGCAACGGTTACGTTGTACGGAAGCCCAATAGGTACTGCAGGACGCCGTTGCGCGGACAGAGGAATGGTCAGTCAGCTTGAAAAGCTGCGTTCGCTGTTTGTCGTACTGTACTTCAAAAGCACTGAATTTGTACTTAAAAAGCACTGAATCTGTACAGAGCTTACAAATTTGAAGGTGTAGACGACAAAAACGCTACGATTTGTGCCACGTTGGAAATCAGCAACTCAAATCGGGTGCCAACATTTGCTACATTCGTACATACACTCGCTGCTACATACAGCCTGTTACACGTAAATTTACATGTACATGTTAGAGTCAAATTATGTAGTAAGGATCGATGCGGTACTGCTCGTCGCCAACTGCAGCACAAATGACAATGTCGATTGCCGAATTCGGTGGCGCTCGACTCATAAAACGTCCCACAAACGGCTTTCCCAAGTCGATTTCTTTGTCGCTTTGTCGGCTACCGAATGGTGCCCGTGTCCTCTCTTTACCGGATTAGTCTTCGGGCAGGGCTTCTTGGGCTGCAATAGCATTTACTGGTACAACCTGCGTACTCTATTCGCGCTATGTCGGGCACGAGCAGCATCCAAAATGGTTCAGGCTGGTCGGATCTTAAAACTCTTAAGACGAAATGGCAAGTCGCTGTCTGTACGATGGCATGACGCCGTCGCGGCTCTGAGCTCGCCCCTTTTTTCTTGAAGTGGCGCGGATTCACGTGCCAACTTAGCGCCAACTTGGCAAAGCACTACCGGTACATGAAATTGCCAGCGCGTGGAGTTACTGAATTATAATTCTTTGCCTGGTAAATAAATGGACAGTCACGCCAAGTGCAACACGTCCAAAGTTTTTCGATTTCTTCCAGCGTGCATCGTTTCCTCGTGAAGAGACAGGGCAGCGACGAATAGGCCGGTCTGCCTCTCGTGCCCGTCTGCCGCATACAAATATCCAGTTCTCGCTCCCACTCTCTCCTCCAAAGTAAGTTATTTAATCTGTCGCAATAGCCACTCCTCCAATCCCAATGCTAAATCGTACGGGGGAAGGAAGCCCACACAAGCAAAGACCAAACAGCGAGACGAAGGCCCAAGCGCTCTGTATCGCTCGCCATGCGGATGCTGGCCATGAACTCGCTAATGCACGACGCAGAGCGCAGACGACAGGATCGGACGTCGCGAGCGGTGCACAGCTCCATGGCCAGCGACAAGGAGGACGACGAGCTGGAGGACGAGCCCGACGTGGACGAACTGGACCCTGTGGACGGCTTTCCCAGCCCTCCAGCGCGTGTGCGGCCCCGCAGACGCTTCGTTAAGCCTGGACAGACCACGTACGAGTTGTCCTTCTCCCGACGCAATGTCAGCGCGCGTCGTTCTCGCAGAACGGGGCTTAAAGAGCACGAGAATGATGGTAACAGGCTTCAGGACCGAGATGACTACAGTCCGGCGCTTCCAGGAGCTGCTCGCGCTTGCCCAGCAGTGTCGTCACTCTCCAGCGTCCTTACGGAAGTTATGACGGGCAAAACGAAAGCTCTGAACAATATTGTGGACACGACGCCCCCCCAGCCCAACGTGACGTACGTGGTGGAACACGCTCCTGACGGGACGCCCTACGTGGCGGCGTCCGACGGCAATAAGTACTTTGAGAACTCGACTATCGGCCAGATCTTCCTCAAGTCAGCTTCCAGTCATGCAGGACCCAAAGGACGGCGATCCGACTTGGACTTTTTGCAGTCCGGAGGTTGGAATCACCAGTCTCAAGCGATGGGGGCAAGGCGATCGGACTTTGTAGGGGCAGATGCAGCGGCAACAGCCACGGTGGGCAACTTACCGATGGAAGCAGGTGGTAAGAGTGGAGAACAAGGTGCGAACGGTGATATCGACGCCAAGAAAGGGTCCAAGGCGCTCTTGGGGTTCAAAGGCTTCCACATGGGCAAGAAGAAGGACAAGAAGGGCTCAGCGAGTGACTTGAAGGCCGTGCAGGAACAGGAGGACCGTTCACACACAGATGTGCTAGGTACGCACGGCGCTATGGCGCACCAACACGAGGAGAACGATTTTCCCATGCTGGATCACGATATGGTGGACAGGAACCGCGCTGACTCGAGCTGGGAAGTGCCAGCACCTAAGTTCACTTTGCCGGAAGTCCAACAGCCCACACCTGTGCGGCTGCTCGACTCCACTGGGATGGAAACTGCACAACAGGCGAGAACGGACTTGCTTACGAACCCAGAAATGATCAATGACAGCATTGCAAGTGGCTCTAGCTCTCTTAGCTCAGTCAGTGCAGCCAGCTCGACCAGCTCCAGTGCTGCTCCTGCTGCTGCTCCAGCAAAGACGCTGCCTCGATTGCAGCCGAAGAAGGATCTTCCGGCGCCACCTCTGGCATTTGATGCGTACGACGAAGACGATAATCCGTTGTGTATGTCGTTCCAGAATCTTCGTGACGTGGATCTGATCCACTCAAAGTCTGACGAGTCTGAAGACGACGAAGACCATGAGCACGAGCACGACAAGGAGCATGACGACGCGGCAGCCGCTGTGGACGAAGGCTTTCCGGACGCGGACTCGCCTGACTTCGCTGGTCGTGTTCGAGTGTCATCAGGTGCAACGAGCGTGGCGGAGTTTGTGGGCGGCTTCAAGGGCCAACTCTCCAGGCGATCAGGTGCGAGTGGTTTGATAAATCGCAAGCGTGCTGTGCGGCACGCACGTCTCACAGCAGAGGAGCAGAAGGCGGCTGATCTAGCGCGGAAAATCCGGGAGGCTCGCAACCGCATTCCGCTTGAGTTTCGGGACGAGTACATGTCCCTCGCAGCACAAAATGAACTCCAGAAGAAGAAGAAGAAGTGGCGGGCTCTCGGCCGGCATGTTCACTTTAACACAGATGTGCTGGTGCGGGAGTTCGAGGTCGAGTCCGAGGATGAGGACGACGGCTACGACAGCCCGGACGAGATTGTGGATGCTGTCCAACTAGTGAGCAAGCGCGATGTTGTGCACGCCGAGGACGTTGTCGCCGCTTTCCCGATGGAGCAGCTGGAGCTTCCCGAGGAACCAGAGACCATTGCGCAGGGATTCCCGTTACCACCAGCAATAGGCACCGGGGGCGGAGATCAGATCGAGCAAGATGACCCGTTGACGTTCTCGCAGCTTAACAACGACAAACGCTTGTCATTCTCAGATCTCTGAGAAGGACGAAAGAAGGAAGGAAGGAACCCGCTACTGACGTGGGTAGTACGTAGCGTATCTATTGAACAGGCTTCGCCGCACATAATTGGACAGTTTATTGGCCTGCTGAGCAAATTTACTCGTTGACGTTGTGGTGGATCTGGCTCACGTCCTCATCCTCGTTAAGAGCGTCGATGAGCTTGTCGAAGGTCTCACGCTGCTCTCCCTCCAAGTCCAGGAACTCCTTCGGGTTGTAAATGAGCTCCGAAATGGCCGGCTCCAGCCCAGCCTCCGTGAAACCCTTACGCACAGCAGCCAAGTCACTGGGATCGCACGTGACCTGTGCCAAGCCTTCACGCATTTCCACGTCTTCTGCGCCCGCCTCAAGCTAGACAAAGTTGATAAAGTCAGACACGACAGGGTCAATCACACAAAGCACTTCCAGTCCACGTACCGCAATTTCCATGAGCGAGTCCTCATCCATCTCCGGCTCCTCCGGAAGTTCAATCTGAACGAACAAGCACATCAGTACTTCCACTTTGCGATCGTTTAATTAACAGCGTCCATAGCGCACCTCAAGGTACCCCTTGCGCTCGAACATCCAGGCGACCGACCCGTTCGTGCCAAGAGCTCCGCTGTATTTGCCCAAAACGTGGCGCAGAGCAGGTGCCGTCCGGCGTTTGTTGTCCGTCAACGTCTCAATCTGCCAGCACAGTCGTCAGCCTCCAAACCGACAGCTAAAGGAAACGCCACGCACCATCAAGACACTCCCAGAAGGACCTGAAGCCTCGTACAGCACTGCTTCTGCGTTGCTGCCGTCCTTGCCCTCCACTCCACGCTTGATGGCCGCCTCGATCTTGTCCTTGGGCATGTTGGCAGCTTTTGCCTTGTTCACTGCTGCCACGAGACGCTGCATGCACCTGTCAGTAGCTGGTACTAGGGTCGTAAGCAGATTTTCCTTCCTAGTCAACGCACCACGTTGTTCGCGTCACCCCCCACCGCTGCACAACGGCGTAACACTACAGTTTAGTGATTGGTCGATTGCAACGTATTGAATACACCCGTACACTTGGAGATCACCATAATCTCTCGCGCCAACTTGGCGTTCGTGGCTGTGCGTTTCTGCAAAGAACCAGTTGATTAGAGTTAGTGGAAGGCGTAGAATTGACTGTAAAAAGGTTGGGGCTGTTACCGCGTCCGTGGCGTTCTTCTTGCCCTGGATGGTGGGGCCGCGGCCCATCCACCGCACGTTCTGGCTGTAGACGGCAGCCAGCAGAGGGGCCTCGCGCGTGGAGCTCTTGAAGCAGCGGGCGAGCAGCATCGTGTTCACGTGTGGCTCAGATAGTGATAGGCCGGCGGTATACAGCGAACCACAGTTAAAGAGCAGATTGGATTTAGGAGCAAGGCTGTGATTAGCTCAAACCACTTCAACTTCATCGTTAGAAATACAAAAGGTCACACTATCTCTTACTTTACGGTTTGTCTGCTGCTTCCTCGAAGTACGGGATCTCGCCTTGCGTGGTCACTCGCACTGCGTGTCGGTTCCCCGGCAAATAGTCGAACGTGGCGTAGTGCGCCGTGACGCGGTTGTCCCAGACGGCCACGGCGTTCTTGGTCCAGCGGAAGCGCACTTGGAACTCGTGGCCCTCCGTAATGTGTTTGTACAGGACCTTCAGCACAGCGTCCGACTCGCGAGAAGAGAGCTGCGGGATGCGCCTCGTAAACGCGGGGTTCACGAACAGAGCCTTACGCTTGGTGACCGGGTGGGTGCGCACAACGGGGTGCTCGAACTCCACCGGAGGGCGACGAATCGTGTGTCCACGGCGGTCTGCCCGCTCTGCTTGGGCCTTGCTACTGTGGATCGCTGTGAGCCCTTCGATGAACTTCTTGAACGGAGGCGTCAGACGCTCGTAGGCTTCGTACGCAGAAGCCCAGAGCGTGTCACCACCAAGTGGAGGGTTCGTCAGCACCTTGAAGCTCGTGTACGACGGAGGTTGACGTTCGTTCGAGACGTCACTGTGCCACACGTTGTCGGGGTCGAATTGCTGGCGCTGAATGATCCTGTCGCTGCCCTCCACTGTATTCTCCACTACCAGCACCTCCGGGTGCCCTTCAGGGTGACCCAGGTTCTGGTGGATGTGGAGGGGGCCGTAGTACCGTCCGAGCTCCAGCTGCTGCTCAATATCAATCTCCTGGTCACGGAAGAAGACCACGCCGCGGTGTGAGACCAGCAGCGCCAGTTCGTCTCTCTGAGCGTCGGTCAGTTCGTGCAGCTGAATACCCGACAGCTCCGTGCCGATTTTCGGTGCCAAGTGCGTCACAGTCGCGTCTTTCAGCAGGTTTTTGAACGTCGGGTCGGCTTTCAGTCCTCGGTCCTCGTACGGCAGCACCGGAATCGGATTGTACTTGGCGTCTGGGTAGACACTGCGAAGTTCCGGGTGCTCGAACTCGAAGTGCTGCACCTCGTCGTTCAGCGCGTTTTTGATGGGCTTGGGGGTGGTGACTGGAATCGGTTTCTCCACGATGGGAGGAGGAGCACTGGTGGTCTTGCCTACCGTCTGTGTGTCTTGCTGTTGAGGAGCCATTGTTGTTGTTACCGAGTGAATTGGAGAATGAGCAGCGTGAAATTAACTCTTTAACTCGACACGGAGGCAGATCTCCTGTAATAGCGGAAAGGTGCGCCATGTAGGGTTGCTGGCCGTGGAGATGACATTGCGTCCTTTGACGCTTTTCATTGGTGTCGCTTTGACACGTTTGCATGATTGTCACTCGACTCGACTTTTGCACCAAAACCTAAGTTGCGGTTAGCGAATCAACACTCTCGACGAACACACGTGCTGTTTAACGACTTGGAGACAAACAAGCTTTGCTGTCTTTCAGCAGCTGTACGCCGAGAGTGAAAGTCGGATCTCCCGCCCGACAGAATGGTGCCAAAAGAAGCTACATTACCGGTATACTATTCCATGTAAAAAAAAACATTTCAGGATAAAGAGACGGCACTTCGTGTCGTTAGAAGTTGAGCTTCGGCGTATCCCTTAAGTCAGTGCACGTTTCCGCTGTTTCAGGCTCCGGTGTTGGATTGGCCGTGTGCTGGCCCAGTAACAGCAACCGACGCGCCTTACGGAACACACAGGCGATCTCTTGTGTCAACCTTTTCGGCGGTGGCGCTCCTGTCAAGGAAGGACCTTCGTGGAGACTCACGTTTGTCGTAGCGGTCGTTTTCAAACCTCCTGCCTCAAAGTATGCGCAGTACGTCCATTGCTCTCAGCTCGAGTACATGTTCTTCACGCTGGCCGCTATCACGGCGGGTCAACATCTTCTTCTACGTCGTCGTCATGAACAAGATGCAGCTGGGGATGGTGCGTCAAAAAAAAAAAAGCTGGAGAAGAAGACGAAGCTCAAGGTGGAACGGCCTAAAGTTTTGTTGTATAAATTTCGATTTCAAATTTATCTTTGCCAGGTAAATTCAACTTTTGACTATTTATATGGCCAAGGCAACTTCAATCACCACACTTGGTAGTAAGCAAAGCTGCATCATGGCGTGGGTGAACCGCACAACGCGTGACAATTGCCCTGGTGGCCTGCGGATGAAAGCCGGAACGTCTGCATCTCTTGGTCCTGGATGTTACGAAACTTCTCCTTCCCACCAAGTGCGACCGAATGCTACGGGCTTTGGGTCCGGCGAGAAACTCGTGCGTGGAGCCAATGCAGGCTCGACTAAAGGGCTGACGATGGTCACACCGGGGCCTGGCTCCTATGCTACCAGCAACCAGACGAGTTGGGAGTCGCCTACGAAGAGTAAAGCCCCCGCGTCGTCTGTCTTCCAGTCGAAATCGCAGCGACTTGGAGACGTAAAACTCCGTCGAGGATTCACTACGCCAGGGCCAGGAGCGTACACAAAGCAAGACTCGTTCGCACAGAAATCCAAGACGCAAGTAACAAATGCTTTTTTATCCTGGTTTTTTGCATTATTGTGGTGCTGATCATTGCTTTGATAGACAGACACTCAAGTCTTGGGAATCCGCTAGTGAGAACGCCCCCGTCAAATAACAAAATCCGATGGACTCGATTGCCGACTGCTCCGTCGATCCCCACGGTTTCCCAGAGCTTTGGGTACGAGCAAGGGGCCTACGGCAAGCTCGTTCGCCACCAACCGGCTAAAGTCGGCCATACTGGTTGTGGGGATGACACACTTGGACCAGGAGAGTACGAGCCCATGAGAGGCTTGAAAAGCATCAACAAAACACGAACTACCGACTTCTCCAAGGGCAAAGTGACGCGATTCATTGAGAGTGAAGTCCGGTCTAAAGCAGAAGTACCCGGTCCAGGAGAGTACAAGGATGTACGAGACGCCGCTGCACTCAAAGACCCTGCGCGTGTTAGCGCAGTGTTTAAATCTTCTCTCACTCGGGAGCAAGCGGCTCCGACAACGACGACGAAAAATGTTCCTGGACCTGGGGCTTACCATCCCAACCAAACCCACGGGTTCACGGCGGAGACGAAGCCCGAGCACCTTCAGTTCTTCGGGAGCACGTCCAATCGATTTGAGGCGTCACAACGGTACGTGGATCTGTCGTTTACGAGCGATTCTAGCGCGCTCTTGCTGATTTTTAGTGGTATTTACGTAGTGCTGGACTCGCTCCAGGCCCCGGAGCGTACTACTACTCTCCTTCGGGCACCACCCAGCCACGATCCGTTCCTTCGAGGAAAAAGGCCCCGTTCAGCTCGAAAAAAGAGCGTTTTGAGGCCCTGAAAGACAAAGGACAGAGTTTGGTGGCTCCAGGGTCCTACGAGGTTCCGTCAGCAGTGTCGGAAGTTCTCAACAAAGTGGTAAGAGATGTGGAACGCCAAGGTTGTGGGTCATACCTTGTTACTCACTTGCCGTCTATTCTTTTCAGACAAGTCGAGTCTCAAACTTTGGCAGTACCACAAAGCGCTTCGACACGATTTCATCGGGGACCAACCGAGAGACGCTCGAGTCGCAGTTAGAACGAGATATGAAAGAGCAAGAATTAGACCGGCAAAAGTCAGGGCGAAACAGCAAAAAGCGACATCCGCCCAAGCCTTCGTCCATGTTCGCGTCCTCGACAAATCGACCCCATCCAACGCAGAAAGCGACCGGCCCGTCACCAGGCGACTACGAGGTTCTGTTTATTTTTTTATTATTTTTTTTACGAAAACGCTTTCACTGATGTTTTTATGAACAGATTCAACGATCGTGGAATTCGTCGGGTGCACAAGGCGCATTCAAGTCGGGCATCGACCGGATGAAGGAGAAACCACCGACAGTGTTTGTTCCTGTATGATTTAGCTCCTGAAGTTTGTTGTGGTTTGTTTTACTTACGAATTTCTGGGGGAAAAAATAGGGACCTGGATCTTACTCGACGGAGCGTTTGGAGCAGAAACCGCTGCACAAGGCCCGGCCGAATGTGTTCTACGCTGCGGTACGTACAATCTTCAGTACTGATTTACTGCCTTTGCCTCTCACTAACGCTTTTCTCCACTAGGAACCACGATTCAAGGACAAACTACCGAAAGTCCCCGTGCTGGTACGTCTAGAAACTCTGATCCATATCCAATTTCTTTTAAATTAACATTTGTATCTGTAGGGCCCTGGCCAATACAACACGGACACAGTCGAGTCGGACTGGAATCGCCCCACACACAACATCTCCATCGCCACGGAAATGGAAATGGCCATGTTCCAGTAAAAATTAACAACAATTTGTCGATTTTCTCAAAAACACACGCGCACTTAATACATTCCCGTTTAAATACGAATGTATATCTGCCCGCAGTGGTGGACCTCCAGACACGAAGAAGTGGAAGGTCTAATGGCGGAGTCTGGCCGCGCCTCTTCTTCCCCTCCGCACGACGCGGCAGTGCGCCCTACGCGGCCCCCGTCTACACCAGTCGATGCAGCTGCGTCTGACGCACTCAACGCGCCCCCTGCGGCCTCCGATAGCGCCGTACAAGCCTTCGAATCGGCCTCGAATCCGGATGTATCTGTGCGGGGCGATGGCGTCGATTCTACGGCTTCCCAGCGGCCTCCGAGACCGGAAAAGCCGCGCAAGACGACCAACACTCCTCTGAGCAGCTCCAGTGACCGCCGACGCCGCAAAAACGGCGCTAATCGTAGCTCCAGCGGCGGTGAAACACCCCAACAAACCCCACCGGAAGCTTCTGCTCCTGTGGCGCCCATGGAGCCGGAGAAGCCGCTGCTGTCGGATTCCCAGTGGGAAATAGAAATCGCAGGCTTCGGGACGGTGCTGAACGACGTAGTGCACTGCGTGACGAACCGGGAGCTGGTCGCTAAGACGGCCGAGTACATGGCTACATTCCCGCAACATTCTCTGCGTTTCCAGATCAAGATGAAGCAGGTACCTATTATTTAGTTCTTGTAAAGCCATGTCCATTTTATTTAAAAAGCTGCCGCCACTACACCACCACGTCACTCTGGACACTCACTGGTAGACTATTTTATTTATTTTATTTGCTCTCGAGTGAGTGAGCGTGGCTGACTGTGCTGTGGCAGTTTGCTAAGAGAATAGAGATAGCCTTGCCTCCCCCCTGTCATCCACTACCAAAAGCACTAACGTCAATGTGTCTTTCTTGTCTTTTTTACTGCTACAGAGAGCTTATGCGGAAGGAGCGAGGGGATTCCAAGCCAAACTGATGCTGTTCTACGTGCTGCACGAGTTCCTCAAGTCTTTTGAAGGGGAGCGACTGCAGCAGATACAGCGGGAATGGTTCCAAACTGTCGACGAGGTGGTCAACGCCTGTGCCAGGGAGATCCGACACGGAGACAAACGCAACTCGGAGGAAAACCGCAAGCGCGTGTTCAAGGTGAAGCTCACTTGACTGGTTTACAACACTGGATGGAGACTGCTGTCTAACTTGCTGCTTTGTACTGCCGGTACGTAGACGCTAGCTCGGTGGGAAGAACTCAAGTTGTACCCGAAGAAGATCAAGGCCTGGAAGAGTTTAGTCATGGGAGAAGGCAAACCTCGGAGGGCGCCTGTGCCGCTACCACGCAGCGAATCAGAACGACAGGCTGAAGCTCCTGACCAGCTTCAGTCGTTCGACCTGCCGCCTCCCAGCACACCGCAGTTGCAGCTGGATCGGTCCAACTGTCCGCTGGTTTTCGAGAGGAGCAACTTGGACAATAAACAGGAGGAGAAGCAGCACTGGCGGTACACGGCCATCGCCTTCATCGACATCCTGTCCCGGTGTCTTGGCCTGAGCAGCGACATCGCACTGACTGCCTGCGTCTTCTTCCACCGCGTGTTCGACCGAGGAATCTACGCTCGGGAGCGATACAAATACGCAGCGGCCTGCCTCTTCTTGTCGGCGAAGGCGTCCAGCAAGCGCATGAAGCTGTTGCGTATGGTGCGGGTCATGTACGACATCCTGGAGACCCCATTGCTCGCCGGTGATGAGGAGCTGCTCGAGATCGAGCGTCTGCAGCTGCTCTACTACGAGATGGAGGTGCTGCAGGGCATCAACTTCGAACTTACGATGGAGATGCCCTTCTACTACCTACGTCGCGTGTTGGAGAAGATGCCCGACAAGTGTACGTCCTTTGTTTTTTTACGACGTCGTTGCAAGAGTGACGTCTTGACTGGATTGTTGTGCCGCTTTCGTGTGTTTTAGTCCGCAATGCCATTAACGACGACGCCCAAACGGTCACTGAAGAGCTGTGAGTGTACTGAGTTCAAGTACCGGATGAATTTCTGCCTGCTAACACTGTTACGAACTGCGTGCAGGTTCTTTTTGCCCGTGTGTGTGGACATCTCGCCCCATTTACTTGGGGAGGCAGCAGCTTACATCGCGACTTGGAACAAGGGGAAGGATTTCAAATTCAAGTGGTGCAGCCCCACAGAGAATGGCGACGTCTTCAACGAGCGAACAGCTAGTACGTGTCCCGATCTTCCTGCTATCACGTAAAACTTCTGTCTAAACCTTGTGCCTTTGCAGGGGACGCACTTCGGAGCTACCGATCACTTCAGAGGTGGAAAAAGAGTCAACAGACTGAATTCGATGCGCTGGTCAAGTCTGCAGGTTCCTTAGAAGGCGACGAGGCAGCACAGCTGAAGCTGGCGTTCAAGCTCCAGCTCGGCGGTTTGCGTCTGGACCCGTCGGTTATCCTGAATGAGGCGGAGCTGACTAAGAAGACCGAAGAGGACTTGAAAGAATGGGCTACAAGTGGGAAGAAGAGTAGCAGCGGTAACCGATCAAGGCGTGACAACCGGAATGGAAGCAGCTCGAAGCGATACAAAGACGACAACGAACCGCGTATCAAGGTGGAGAATCGGAGTGACGATCGTGACCGCGATCGCTACCGACGCAGTCGAAGCCGTAGTGGGAGCAACTCGCGTTACGGTAGGGGAAATGGATCTTCGAAGCACGAACGGGACGAGAGCCGGCCGCGCAGTGGAGGTCGTCGTGATCGCGATCGGTATTACGACGAAGACTACGACGACAGCGATCGGTATCGGGAGCACAGGCGTGAGGACCGATCTCGAGACAGATCCTCCAACTACGACCGAGAGGAGCGGGGCTACGACCGCCGAAGCGCCCGAGATCTCGACTACTACCGCGATCAATCGTATTTCGACCGTCGTGAGCGCAAGTCCGACCACAACGGACGGAGCCACAGCAACAGCCGAAGCCGGAGCCGATCGCGTAGCCCGCGGGACTCGAGGAACAAGAAGCGGAAACGAAACTACAGACACTCGGACAGTCGGAGTCGCAGCTCCAGTCGCAGCCACAGTCGAGAGCACTACCGAGCAGAGGACCCGTCTCCGTCCTCCAGGAGTGGACGGTCCAAGACGAGCAAATACGGCCCCAGTCGCTCCAGTCACCGGGAGGAACGACCTCGCATCAAGCAGGAACGTAGCGCGGCCTAGTGGGGTGAGCTGAGCATTTTTTTGTTTTTTTCGTTGAGTAAAAGTGTTTAGTAGTAAGAACTGACGTGCTTGTGGACTGTGTGAACTGTAGAGCCGAGGGAATCACGACCGGGAAGGGGACACTTGAGGATTGAAACGAAGTGAGAGAAGAATTTCTGATACGGAAAAGCAGTACAACAACAGTAACGACGGGTAGGCAGAGTGGCTATACTTGTTTTTTTTTTATCATGGAATTCTGCTTCCTTTTTGTACTTTTGTATATCTCTTTTCTCGTATTAGTTAGGCATATTTTCTAACCAAAGTTTCTTTTGTTTTGTGTTGTTGCCTTGTAGAAACGACAAGGACAAATACTACATAACGGATGTGAGAAAGTGACAAGGTAATATGGTGGCAAACGAATTGATAAGCTTACTTTTGTGAATTGTTTAAGGCCCAAAGAGGCCTCAAGCACATCGAATATGCAGCAAAGAATGGCGCTAACACTAGCTCTGAGGACGGGAGCTTCACTTCTTGAGGTATCCGTACGACCCCGAGGCCGAGACGGCGCCCCCCGACGTCTGTTTGCCCAACGCACAGGCGATTCGTGGCGTGACGTTGCCGCAGACAGCGTGGAGGATGATATTCCACTCGGGGGTGACCTCCTCCGGCAGCGGGTGGTTCAGGTCGACCGACTCCTCGCTCACCTTGTAGTTCTCGTCCAGCTTGAAGTCTCCGAACTTGCCGCTCAGGTCCCCCTTCTCGCAGATCAGCGGGTCTTCAAGGTACTCGTCCGGATTGCAGTCGTAGTTGGGAGTCTTGAGCAGACAGTCGTCCGTGCCCACGAACTCCGAGTTGGGGCCGCACGCCTTGAGCGGGTCGTAGTGGTTGCCCGTGAGCTTCAGGCCGCACTCCTCGAAGGACTCGGAGTCGCCCTCGTGCGGCCACTTGACGTGGATGTGCCACTTGTACTGGGTCACGTCCTCCGTGCAGTTGCCGTCGAACGCCTTGATCTCGCTCTGGTCCACGTCTCTGAAGTCCAAGTCGGACGTGACGACCACGAAGGACGAGAAGGGGCCGGCGTACTGGATGTTGATGGAGCCGCTCACGCCCGCCGAGTACTCCGGGTCGAACGTGTACGTGTAGGCGGGCAGAGCGCTCGTGTCGAAGCTGCCGCTGTCGTCATCATAGTAGCTGCTGCCTTCGTCCATGTAGCCGCTTTCGCTGTAGTCGTCCACGTACTCGTCGGCCCGGACTGCAAAGGTCGCGAGGGCGAAGATCGCGAGGCTCTTGGCGCTTAGCATCTCGGAGGTTGGTGGAAGTTCTGCTTGGAGTGAGGCAAATTGAGGAATGAACGGACGGGTTGGATGAAGATTTAGACACGGATTTCGTTGTGTTTAACAGCTCCGTTGGTGGCCATTTCACCGTTCGCTCTCTTTTAAATGCAACTCAGTGGGTTAAGATAAAGGTATCACCAGGATGCGAATCAGGTGATAAAGCGGATTTTCGGCTGGCATTTCGTCTCAAGAAGTCAATTTTGAGGAGACTTAAAAGCCGACTGAAGCCATTTGGTCCTGATTACGTTGGAGCGCGTATGGCTCCGAAGTCATGTTGGTTGAACGTGGCTTTCCAGTCCTCCTCCACTAACAGCGCACCCATCCTGTGGCAAAACAGTTTATCCACGATGTGGTAGGACTTGGTGATCGCGTCGAGGAACTTTTGCGTCTGCTGCGCCTTGTCCTCGACGCTTTCGTGCAGCACGGGGATCGTCTCGAACGACGCCTCCACTACAGTCGAAGTGGACTGCTCGCCTGCGCCTTGACGCGGTACACGTCGCAGTTTGAAGCACCCTCGTCTGTGGACCTGGAAGCCGCTGAAAGTCGCGTCTCCGATCTCTTCCACATCTCCAGTGCTCGCCCAGACAATGGTGACGCTACCGTCTGAGTCAAGATATCTGCGAGCGGTGTACTTGCCGACCACCTTTGACGTGAATCCCTCGAAATCCGTTCGTATCTTGAACGCACGAGATATCGTACCCGTCTGGCGGAACAGTAACCCAGGTCAGTCGAGAGCATGAGCAACTACTGTACTGTACATGTTTGTTCCCCGTACCGACAGATCCGATTCGTGTCGAACAACTTTCTGCATCCCATAGCCACAGCCGAAGAACCGCCAGTACGAGTCCGCAGTCACATTCAACGCAAACGGCAGCGTCGTGCCGAACTGCATCTTCAAGATGAAGCCTGCCTTGATGCTGGGGTCCCGCTTGATCACCTCTGGGCCCATCGACAGCCCTGATGTAAGATACAACCCTGTGCTTGGCTGTTGCATTTGCATCTGCAACCTCATCCTCGTCACGAGAGCCAACTGGTCGGCGTAAATGTCCTCCGTAGGGTCCGTCTTGAAGTCCCAATACTGCTGCTGCTGCTTGATCTGCAATCTCTCAGCAACCTCTTGCTACAAACACTTTTCATTAGTCGCATGGTCAAGTTGAAGTTTCCTTTTTATAGTCCTTCCACCTGGTTCCCGTCACATTTTTTGAGTAGCTTCTGCAGCTCCACAGACATACCCAGCAGCTCCACGTGCGTCTGCTTCAACTGTTTTTGCTCTTGCTCGACCCGCAGTCGCTCCTTTAACTGGCGCTCAGCGATGTCGTTCCAGACCAAATTTTGGTTCGGATCAGATCCATTCTTGACCAAATTTTGCACCGGCTCCAGCGACTTGACGGTGTCTACAGTTTGTGCGCTGTGCAGCTTGAGGCGCTTGAGTTTGAGCTCCAGATCGCGCACTTGATGCCTGAGGAACGGCAATTCAATCTGAATACGCCGCACGCGCTTTTTGCCGCAAGTTCTGGGCGGATTCGACCCCTTCAAGTGCTGCGTGCCAGCTCGACGCCCTAGATGGTCGAGTCCTTCAACAAGCGAGCCAGCCAGCACCGCCCACGCCTCGGATGTCCTCGCTGAGTCTTGCATTCGAGCCGGTTCCTGGTGATTTGTGACCGTAATAGTCCGTCACAATTCCTTGGAGACTAAAACTGGACACAAAATAAGATCCGGACCTCGTTCCCGCCAAAAAGTCGCCTTCTCTCTCATTGGTGGAACTCAAACCATATCCCGAAGTGTATTGGTAAAAAATCGCTACTATTTCCCGCGTCTTTTCTGGCGCCATAATTCGAAGCAGCAGGTCAGAGCTCGAGCGCCGCACCTTCGCGCTTGTATCTCCTCGAGCATCTAGCGCAGCTCGTGTACAGGACGTTCCAGACGACAGAGCAGGTGGTTGCGCATACGTCGCCACCAGTTGCAGCCCCGTACGCGCTCTGTGGACCGCTGGAGCTTGCTAAACGTCATGGACGTCTCCAATGCGAAAGTAGGAGAGCCGAAGGACTTAGCGACCGATTCACAGGCCACAGACCGAGTAAAGACTGCTGCAGGCGTTCAGGAAGTGGATTCTTCTTCAATTAGCTCGGGAAAAGCGTCAAAAGCCGCTTTTATTAACGACAAGAAACAGGTACCGGACTTCACACAGGAGAAAATGCAGCTACAAGTCGATACAAAGGCGGAAACTCAGCCAGAACAGGAGCCGGAGGAGCAGATTCAGACGCCAGAGCTAGAAGAACGACTCAGTGTCATTTCTAGCGACTTATCGCCTCATGAGAGCGATTTTGACTTCTTACAGATCCACACGGACGCGGGTTTCTCGCTGCTGACGCCTTCCCCTCATCGACGGAGCTTTACAGCTTCAGCTCTAGATGTAGAGATGGCTGCAGGGCCATTGGCTTCTCCTCCGTTATCGTCTCGTGGGTCCAGTGCTGCGTGTTCTCCGTCTGCTTTCTTCAAGTCTCCACTGGTGACGAGAAATTCCTCAAAGAAGGAGAAACCAGCGGCCAAGACCCCACAGAGACGCACAATTGTGCCCATGAGATTGGCCACGCCCAAGAGGCTGCAGGAAGCGATCGAGTCACTTAGTCAACAGGAGGAACAGGTCGAAGATAAAGCAGCGATGCCCGACAAACTCAAGATGAAGCTGCCTCAAGGTTCTCCACAGGTTTCAAGCTCACGATTCAGGACGACGTCGACCTCGTCTACGCCTCCAAGGACGCCGTCCCCTTCCTCTAGGCAGCAGATGCTGTCTCGACGACTTAAGGACGTCTTTGATCGCACTGACGAAGACGACGAGGAACGGGAGATCATTCGAGGAGCGATGAAATCGCCTGCAGTCACTGACAGACCAGTGGGAACTTCTGCCTCCGCTTCGCTTCTTGACACGGAGGATACCCAGTGCGTCCCTAGCGGATTCATGCCGAGTCCGAGCGAACATGACTCGTTCTTCTCGTTCGCGAACTCGCTGTCCCCGCTCATGCCGGCGGACGAATTCGACAACAGTTTCCTGTCCCTGAAACTTTCACCGCTCGTGTCGCTCTCCTCGTACGAAATGCCAAGATTGTACGTCAACTCGACCGCCTTTTTCCTTTTCAAGTTCTAACACTGTGTATACAGACTCCCACCGTTCCCAGAGCAAGAGCAAGACGGCGAACGCGTGGAAAGTCCAACTTCTGCTGGCACAGCTTCGATCCCCAAGACACCAATGAGCCGACCAAGGAACAGCCGAGGACTTTCATCGGCTGGGTCATTAACTGGCGGCGGTATTTCAGCCCCGGGTTCTGCAAATGGACGAGTGTCCCCAAGCTTTTTCAGCGCATTCCCAAACATCCAGGCTTCCACAAGTGCGACACCAGGACAAGACGAACGCTCGAAGCTTGGAGGCCACAGCGTCATGAAGATGAAGCTCCACACATCGTTCGGAGCTTCACCATCATTGCAAGACGCGCACCCTACTCGTGAGATCCAGGCGATCAATAACAGCTTGTAAGTGTGTCGAAGTGAAGTGTGCTGGGTAGAATGAATAACTGACATTCTGCTTGGATTGGGTGTTACAGGAAGCGGAAGAAGTACATTCGCCGACGCAAAGCAGAAGGGAAGATCCAGACGTCGTCCAGCAACGTTCAACGTAAATTATTGCAAACCCCCGTGAAAACTGCTGCTTCACCACGAACGACCCGGTCACCACTGCACCCTTGGAACGGGCAAACACCGGATTCGAACCAGTTCAAGACCCCAACACCGCGAAAACTGAGTACCGTCCAGATGGCAACTTCCTCTTCTCCTCCAGTGGCGCGCCGATTGATTCCAGCTACAGACCCAACACCAGCACTAGCGACTCCTGTCAACAACAAAAGGAAGCGAAAAGCCTCCCAGTGCGTCTCGATGCCTTCAGCTATTGCCAACATTTCAGGCCTCAAGATGCGGAAGTCGCCTCTGGGCATTCGACAAGCAGTGGCCCTTGCCATCACGCCCGCGAAGCAGATCAAGCGGGAGGTTCCAGATGTGGGTGGCATGTTTAATACGCCAAATTCACTCACAGTGTCACTGCAGCCAGGATCCAATGCTCCACGAGGTCCCGTTGTCATGGTTGTGCCGGCGCAGGTACCCAAGAAGGCCCCGTGCAATTGCAAGAAGTCCAAGTGCCTCAAACTCTACTGCGAGTGCTTCGCCAGCGGTGGGTACTGCGATGAAAGCTGCAACTGTCTAGACTGTGCGAATACTCCCGCCACTGAGGGCGTTCGACAGCAGGCGATCGCGTCGCGACTGGAGAAGAACCCGAACGCTTTTAAGCCCAAGATCGGCGCGACAGCTTCCGTTGTTGCTATGACCCCAGGAGGAGCTCGTCGCTTGTCGGTCGGTTCATCTGGTGGAAGACGTGTCTCTCCTGAAGCTTTCCTGTCGCCACCGCAGTTACAATTCCAACAAGAACAACTTGTCAGTGCGGGCATGCTGGCGACGAAGATGCACAAGCACGGGTGCCACTGCAAGAAATCGGCGTGTCAGAAGAAGTACTGCGAGTGTTTCCAGGCCGGAGTGCCTTGCGGAGAGAACTGCCGCTGCATTGTAAGTGCATTTACTGATCTTTCATGAGTGTCGTATTTACTAACATTTGTGCCTATTTCCCTCTACAGGACTGCAAGAATCAGGCTCCGTGTGCGGCTCATGCGAATGGAGTTACTCCGGCTGGATCAACTGTGGGCGGTACACCGTCGCGTATTGCGAATGAGCTAGAGGAGACGTTCGTGTCTCCAGTTCTGCTGGGTGCGCGTAAGCGGATGCGCATTGATCGTGAAACGTGGAAGAAGGATTTCTCGTCTCCGTTTGAAGCTTCGCCAGCACGTGATCGTGAGCGTACAGAGTTGTTGCAGGCGAGACTTTGCGCGTACAGAGGCTCAAGTAGCACCGGTGGAACTCCGTTGTCTGTGCGGGTGAGGGCTGTGCCGTTCACGTCACCCTCAACGCCTCAACAGAGTCGAATTGGTACCAAGAGGTCTCGTGGAATGTCGCCGGTCAGAGGACAAGTCGAGGAGCAGCGTGGTGACAGTGGTGCTGCTATTACCTCAATGCTGTCGAAGGCTGATAAAACCACCAACAGCATCGGCAGAGCTGCATTGTCAGCAGTCGTTCGACCATCGGCTGGAGCTGAACGAGTCTTCGTGCTGCCGTTGTTTGGATCGAACCTCCCTCCTTTGGAGAGTGGTGTCACTGCGAAAGTCTTTGGCTTCTTGACGAACGCTGACTTGCACAACGCCAGCCTGGTGAGCCGCCTCTGGAACCAGGTCGCGCTTGGAGATACCGTCTGGGACCACGCCAACTTCATTCCGACAGAGGCAGCTGCTCAGAAGAAGAAGAAAAGGCTGGAGACGCCACTGATCAACCTCGAGCCAAGTGTCAGGGCCAAACCAGTGGTGTCCATCAAGCATGAGCCAAACCTCGCAGTACTCTCAGCCCTTAGGTAAGTAGGATAGTAGTGAAGATAATTATTAGCGTGTAGTAAGTAGGATAGGACCTGTATTAGCCGGAATGCTGAGAAATACCAGACAAGCAAACAGCGAGCAGGTGGCGTGCAAATTGACCGACTGTAGCGTCGGGAGCGCAGAATTTCGCTCTTTTCTCCCGTTTCCTTCCACTTGAGAAACCAGAGATCATGCACACCATAGAAAAGACTTCTTGATGCCTCAAGCTCGTGGTGAAAGCTTGGGCATGCGGCGTGGGTGATCGAGCGAGATGTGCTGCATGCGAACAGCGCCTAGGATGATCTCAGGCAGCTCTTCGTCTGACTGGGCCTCCAGTAGGAACGCCATGTCAACCACCAGCGACTTGGTCACACCCTGCACCATCCCCACGACCGTGTTGGCCACTGAGTTGGACGAAATGTCGATGTCCACTTCGAAGTAGTTCTCTCCGCGGTGGTACGGACACTTGAGCTTGTTGCCGAGCAGCGTCGGCTTGGACCCGACCGACTGCTTGATGATGAAGCTGCCCTCAACGACGGTAGGGATGAGCTTGAAGCGCGAGTTCCGGAACTGGTCGTCGCCGTCGAAAAAGTCGTTCAGCAGCTCCGAGAAGGGCGATCCGTCCTCGAAGACGTTGTCGCGCACCGGCTGGAAGTAGAAGACCATGCAGATGTTCTCCGGGCCAGGGATAATCATGTTGACTACGAACGTGAACTTGGAGCTGGTGCGGCCAATGCTGTCCGAACGCGCCGAGATGTTGTATCTCTCCGCTGGGCTTTCGAATGACAGGAGATCCACTCCCATCGTGTGGAACATCGCTGGAGCGGACGGGATCTTCTTCTTGTCGTTCAGGTAGTTGTGGCCTCGCACACTGAAGAGAGAAGCGTCCGGTTCGGCCCACATCTTCTCCGGAAGACTCGTTTGAAGCTTCTGCACGCCCATGACGACGCCCATGGAGTCCACACTCGTACGTTGAGTGGCAACGAAGTCCTCTTGCCCAGCTGCCGATCCCTCGCTTTCGCCTGCAGGAGCCACCGAAACATTAGGCGTGATGAAGTCTGTAGCGCTCATTTCGTCCCGAATGCCCACAACACTGCGCAACATCGGCATCACCAAGTCCACGTCCATGCCGAGCTGGTGGTAGATGCGCGACCAACCGCCCGAGTCGTAGCGTAGCACATAGGTAACTAACGTACGGATGGATCCACTCGGAACACGTTGGGGAGCGATAACAAAACCACCACCCAGTAGATTCGCACGGACGTAGTTGTGACGCACACGACACTCTGGGTGCTCGATGCTCTGGTACATGACAAAGTACGATCCGTCTTCTTCACGCCGCCAGTATCGCATGAGCACAAGGTCACGCGCTTTCTGCCACAGCGGCCACAAGTGCGTCGGTCGCTGCGTCACGTACACAATGTCCGCGTGGTCATCCAGTTGCTGCACGACCCGCATAGTGGCCGTTCCAGAGTCCCAGCGCTGGAATCTCTTGGGGTTCATGATGAGTCGGAACACTTCAGTCGGAGAGCCATGCACTACCTGCGAGACTCGGAAGCTCGGGATCTCGGGCGCCTGCGTAGGCGTCACGGCGACGCAGCAGACGGCAATGGCCACCAACGCCGTCATGAAGCTCAGCAGCATGTTGTTCGCGAACGAGTACATGCTGCTGAAGCTCAGAGCTGCCCCTACACATGCACTAAAGATCAGCCCGTTGGTCGTGGCTGCACGTTGCGCGAACAGATTGGCGGCGACATTGGGGCCAAGTGGGCATTCCTGCATGATGCGGAGACCTCCTTCCACTCTGGCCAGCCACCAGGCCTGCTCCGCCTTGACGTTGTCAGCGTCCAGATTAAAGAGAGACACCGTGTCTTCGTCCGTCTTCAGCAGCCTCGGGACGTGCGTGGGCGTGGGGAAGATCTCGGAGTCCGTTTTGAGCTTCTTCTGGTGCGCCACCAGCTCCCTCAACGAGCGGACGGCGTTCTCCAGCGCCCGTTTCCACTCCTTCGCGTTCTCCTCGCTCTTGGCCCCTAGATCCAGGAATCGGTCCTTCTTGTACGACTTTTCTCCGCCCCCTCCGTCTCCAACGGCAAAGGTAATGCGGAACATCCAAACGGGGCCGTGGTGCTTGTGTTTCTCCTCGGAATTAAACACGGGGCTCACCACACAGCCGTCAGTCAGAATGTACGTCCCTCGGGGCGCCGGGTCGCCGCGTTTGCGGTAGTAGCGGAGCTGGTTGCCGTCCAAGAGGAAGTAGCGCTCCACTATATACATGGACACAAAGTTATGACACATAAATTATGAGACTTCCACGAAGGATTTGAGGACGGGAGTTGCATGGTTGGAAAGAGCGTACGCCATATGAGGTTCATGTGGTCACGGCGCTTGGTGAGCCAGCCCTCCATTGTCGCGAAAGAGGTCGGGAGGTCGTCGCGGAGGTGATGGCAATGTGTCTTGACGCGGCGGATTTGCGACTGAGCAACACAGATTATTAGACAGATGGAGACATTTTTGGTCCTGAACGTAATACGCAGCTGCGATTGGCTGGATTCTCGACTAGAAAACGGACGACGGACTCTGATTATGACAAACAGACACAAAACTTCACTAACAAATGGACAACTGGGACCAAAACTGAGCTCATCGAGTTACAGCTTTACTCACTCAATTACTGCAGACCAAAGACTCGCAGCAATGCAGTTGCAGCCTGCTTAGAAGCCCATCCAGCCCGTGTACCAGCGGTTCTTGAACTTGTAGGCGTCCGTCATCTGGCGGTACATGAAGACGAAGCCCAGCGCGCAGCCCACGATCGCCATGTAGCGCACCGCCGGGTTGCGCACGTACAGCGCCCACTGCGACAGAAGAATCATGAAGACGGCGGCGCACACGTCGAAGCCACCGACGATCAGTCCTTCGTAGACGAACTGCTGGCGACCTTGAGGGTGGAAGTACTGGATGTTGCCCTTGCGGTCGGCCGTGTACGGCGGCGGGTTGCGGATGATGCAGTACACCATGCCGGACACCGACAGGCCGTAGAACAGCAGCGAGACCGTCATCCAGAGCTGCTTGCGACGCAGCTTGGCCATCACAAAGTCCAAGTGGGACAGCACCAGCTTGGCAGTGACTGCAGTGGAGGCCAGCGCCATCACAATCAGCACGTAGAGGAAGGTCTTCGAGCGCTGGATAGCGAACTCAAAGCCCGTGCGCTGCTTGACGAAAGTGGCCATGGCTTCGGCTTCCTTGCCCTGCGAGTAGACGTTGTAGAGGTTGTGCGGCTCCACTTTGGCCTTCTTGGGCATCCTGTCGCCACTGTCAATGGAGCGATCCGGAGCCACGTACACCACGTGAGGAGCAGACGTGAACTCGTACATGCCGAACGCTTCCTGGTTGGTTTCGAAGTCCACCACAGCGAAGAAAACCTCCAGGCCATCTCTCGTGTCCACTTTCACCTGTTTGGCGGCCTCGTAACTCTCCCCAAGCGCCTCAAACTCGGGCGCAACCTGCGCACACGTCTCGCACTTGTACTTGGCCGCAGTCGCCGTGAATAGGAGCACCAAATGGTACGGACGGTCGGGTCTGACAGCGTAACGCCCGAAGAGCTCGCTATTGAACGGGATGACGCCGTCGCGTACGCGTCCCTGCAGCTGCGCCAGCTTCTCGCTGCCCTTGAGCGCGGAGTCCTTCGCCTTGCGACTCTTCTTGGCCTCAACAGGCGCGCTAAGGACCAGCAGCAGCGTCACTAGCACCGCTAGGAAGCGCATCGTTCCCCTCGCCATCGTCACTCTTGGACACGTGGAGGATCGAAAATGAGGAGCTACTCAGCAACTTTAGCTGTTAGTTTTGACTTTTAGCCAATAAAAAGGCTGGAAGGAGATTATGTCCAGGTGAAAGTGTCCAATACACTTCAAATCACGATGGTGCACAACGTGCATAGGGACAAGATCTATCGGACACATATATTTTTTAATGTGAATCAAATTCGGACCATTTTTAGTCCTGCGCAATACGTGGAGCTCTTGTGATGGCTGTCCCGACGGCGGAGGAGAGCGCTCGGCGCTTCAAGATCGTCTACGTGGGGGCGTCGTTAGTGGCCATGCTCATCTCCACGTACACGACGTTATACGGGCCTATGGACTGGTCTGCTCCCGCCCAAAATGGTCCAGCTCCATTAAACCCAGCGACTCTGCAGCAATTGACACAGGACCATTCAGGTCACTTTCGCTGGGGCACATATCGTCCTGGACTATATTTAGGTCTCCGATCCCGAACAGAACCGGAATTTGTGTCTGCCGGACTATTATGGACGTCCCAGCTTGAAGATGTGTCACAAATCCGTCACCAATGCCGCCAAGAGGACCGACTGCAGCGCTACGGCTGGCTGCAGCACGACGGGAGCCAATTCGGTCTGCAGAAGGTGGAGGACCAGTTTAATCGGCTGGAATTGAGTACCAGTTACGCTAAATTGCAGACGGAAATGGTCCATGGGTGGGCTGCAAGAGTACAAGCAGCTCCGCTGACACCTAAAGACGAGCTTTTGAGCCGCAGAAAGGTGCAAAAGAACAAGGTTTCCCTCTTCTTCTACGTGGATTTGGGGTGCGGAGACGAGAGTTTGGAGCTGGAGTGCCGGCAAAAGCTGCAGAACTTGGTGGAAGTCGCAGCGGAGCCCTCTACAGTTGAGTGTGGCCAGCAGGAGACGTGTGTGCAGTTGGTACTTGAGAGTGAAGGGCTTGGAAGTCACAAGGCACAGGGAGAAGCCCCGTTGACGTTCCAGATGCAGGTGCAATTGAAGACCAAGTCGACAGTCCTCGGTGCTGAGCTGCACTACGCTGGCCTGAAAGACACCAACGTCCTCAATGTGAAGGACAGACTGGTGTCACTGGCTCAACGTCCAGGAGGAGAAGGAAACAAGGACGTGAAGGCTGACAAGGAGATTCAACTCGAGAACTTCGTTGAAGAAGGGAGCACGATCGTTGTGGTGCAAGCGGTTGTTAATGTCGACGCAGAAACGTTCCAAGAGAGTGACGTGACGCTGGACGTGCTGTTTAATGAAGCGGTGTCAGCTGCAGGTGAAGAGGTGGTGAAGTCTCGTATTGACGCTCTCATCACTGAAAAACTGGCCCAGTACTCGCAGCAGTTCGACGACAAGTTCGAGGAAGCTTTCCATCTGTCCACTAAGACGTGGCCGTCAAGCAGTGGAGAAGAGACTCCGTTCAACACCAGTCTCGTGGCATTTGCTAAAGCGGCGTTCAGCAACTTGATTGGCGGAACAGGCTACTTCTACGGCAGTTCGTTGGTGCAGCATGACCCGGAGAAGCCTGAGGTCGTCGAGAGTCCGGTGAAGCCTCTCTTCACCGCTGTGCCGTCTCGGTCTTTCTTCCCGCGTGGGTTCGTGTGGGACGAAGGTTTCCATCAGATCGGTATCTCGGCGTTTGACGACAGCGTCACGCGCGAGGTCATCGCCCACTGGCTTGGTCTGATGGAAGAGGATGGCTACATCGCTCGGGAGCAGATTCTAGGCCAAGCTGCACGTCGTCGCGTACCTGCGGAGTTTGTCGTGCAGCACGTAGAGCACGCGAACCCTCCGACTTTATTACTTGCGTTGGAGAAGATGCTGCAGTGGCACCACGACGCGGAGTCGGACCAAGAGATGAAGGAGTTTGTGCGCACTATTTTCCCCTTCTTGAAGCGCTGGTACAGCTGGTTCCTCAAGACCCAGTACGGCCCGCACGACGCGAGTTTCCGCTGGCGTGGCCGCCACCCGAACGACGGCAAGTTGATCTCCAACACGCTGTCATCAGGTCTGGACGACTACCCGCGTGCATCACTTCCTAGCGAACACGAGATGCACGTGGATCTGCTGTCATGGATGATCCGCTCTAGCAACGTCATGGCGAAGCTTGCTGCCTTCGCCGGACGGGACAGCGACGTCGCGCTCTTCGAGTCCAACAGCGCTCACTTCTTTACGGGTCTGGACAAGCACCACTGGAACGAGGAGGCCCAGTCGTACTTCGACGTGGGCGAGCACAGTGAGGACGGTGTGATCGAGTACCAGGTGGCTGTGCGCTGCCGAAACGAACAGGGCCAAGTGGTGGATGCGACGGCTCCTTTAGCGCAGATTGAGACGAAGCAGGTCCAGTGTCCAGCCAGCCACCCGAACTTCCTCTTCCCGCTGGGCGACGGTCGTGGTGGGCTGCAGATGCTGCCTGTCTTCGTCCCGCACACTACGAAGCTGCAGCACGTCAAGCACGTTGGCTACGTCAGTGTGTTCCCGCTGCTGCTGAAGGTGCTACCACCAGATTCGCCCAAGCTGCTGGCGCTGCTGAAGCAGATCACGGACCCGGCGCAGCTGTGGTCTCCGTTCGGACTGCGGTCGCTGTCGACGTTGGACCAGTTCTACGAGCAGGAGAACGCGCCTGGAGACAACCCGTACTGGCGTGGATCGATCTGGATGAATGCCAACTATCTGGCTCTGGATGCGCTACACCACTACGCGCAGCCGAGCACGGGCAGTCCGTTCCAGAAAGAGTTTGCTAACGCGTACACTGCGCTGCGTGCGAACGTGATCGCTAATATCTACCGCGAGTACGAGCGCACCGGGTACTTGTGGGAGCAGTACAGCGGCGACATCTACGCGGGTCAGCACTACGGGAACGGGCAAAGGTGCCACCCGTTCTCGGGCTGGACAGCGCTGGTGGTGAACATCATGGCAGAAATGTACTAGAGATGGGTTGACATGCTTGTACGTTGTGAAAAGATAAGAGAAATGAATCGGAGAAATGTTAGGGTCACGGACAGCACACCAGCGTATTCCAGTGGAACTCCACTGGCCCAACAAGCACTCTGCCAGACATTTCTTCCGAGTATCAAACTGCTTAAACGTTGGGCTGGAGTCCGACTGCCGCGTTTCTGACGGGATTACCGCCAGCACCGTGATTCACATCGCTCCAGGGGAAACGGCAGACCCAACTGATTCAGCTTGAACGACGAGTGCATGTTTAAATAGCATGAAGTGCTGACTTCGCTTTGCAGTATCGTACCCAGGACATCGTCGTCTGACAGCCACGCGCCGTCCTCCTTCGCGAGGAAGAGCTGTAAGTGGTCTGGTCCGCACTTAATCGCATTTGGGGCCTACTCTAGGTACGAGGCGTTCTCATCAATTCGAATCTTGAAGTCTTTTAACATATTTCATTTTACAGGAAACTAAAACTACAGTCTACACAAGATAATTGGCTGGGCATGACAGCGGATCCCAGTCACCTGGTTGATCAGTTCTCCGTGTTGGTCGAACAAACCGTCGAGTGTACTTTGGCGTACCAATTGGACCCGTCGCATCCAATGCAATTTGTGCATTAGCTGTCGCAAGAGCAAAAGCTACGAGAGCGCAGTGGTAGGACCCACCATGACGCCCAAATAGTCCGAGTTCGTCCATATATTCTCGGTCGATGTACGTGCTGCTGTAGTACCACCACGTCAGCGTCACCAAAAGCCCCAGTAACGCACTCGTGAAGCTGGCGAAGGCGTGGCAAGCGGCGAATTTGGTCGATGACAGTGCGAGATTCAGAGTCGCGAAGAAACCCCACAGAATCATAGTGTAGCGGACAGTCTCCAATACCACAAGACACGCCACATTTTGCGCTCCTTGCATATACCAGGTCAGCTCTCCACGCGTGTGGCACCAGCAGGACAGGGCCTGGGATACCGCATATTCCTGGTTTTTCGCGTTCTCATCCTTTTGAACCGACGGCAGTTCGGTGAGTGCGTCGGTGCTTGCACTTGGCCAGTCAACGGGTTGTCTTGAGTTCTCGAGGAGGGCGTGCATGAACGGTTGGCACTCTGAGCTGCCGTTGCTTAGGCTGAAACAGTAGCCACTTGGAGAGAACGAGAGCTGATTCACTGCGTTTTCATCGCTGGCTGAAGGTTGGTCGAAGGTTTTAAGGTCAACGACCTCCCACGAGTGAAGATGCATCGCCACAAGAACCAACAGCAAAACAGAAAACTGCAAGGCGAACTGGAGAATTTGTAGCATGGTAGTGAAGAATGGAGATCGAATAATGACAAAAAGGTAACATTGCATGTAGCCATCTCCCGCATGCAAATCAAAGACGTTAGCCAATCACCGTCGAGGACGTTTACGATGCAGCTTCATGTTGAAGTTGTCGGATGCCACACAAAACCCTCAAGGCTTCTATCCTTTTGCTAATGGAACACTATGACAGCCAACCCTGTAACTTGGTAGTCGCTCTGTGTATTACACTGGCGACCATTCATAGCTCCGAGTCCTCGGATAACTGCCATTGCGATGGCTTCACGCAAGCCCCGCAAAGGCTCCGCATGGGCCCCCGACTCGACCGAAGCTCTTTTTGACGACGGAATCAGCGACGACGGCAGTCGAGAGCGATGGAAACGAGCGTTGCAAGCGCAAGAAGAGGACCAGACTCTCCTTCACCAGACGGTCGTAGCCTCCAAGCGACAAACCCTCGAACTGCAGTACGAACGAGTACGTACAGGACAGCACACGCTGTCCTTCTTCAGCTTTAACCAGTGCGTTTATGCTCGCTAGGTCGCCAAACAACGAGCCTTCATCCGCCGAGAGAAGCGTAAACTGTTGCTGCAACACGCACTTTTAGCCTCGGAGCGTGAACGCTTCGACGCTTCTCGTTCGTCCGACTGGTTCTGTTCCGCAGCTTTCCCTGCCGCCAGTGATCGCCGCGTGACTGTGGACGTCGGTGGGCAACTATTTGAACTGTCAGCTGCAGTTGCTTTGAAAGACCCAGCGTCACTGCTGGCAGCTTTCGTTCAGGACGATTCGCCCCTCACAGCGGCGGAAAGGGGCTGCTTCCGCGTGGATCGGGACTGGAAACTCTTCCGGCACGTTCTGCGCTTCCTTCGTGACGGCGTTTTGCCGTCCGACCCGAAGCTGCTGCGCGCTTTGTACATTGAAAGCGAATTCTGGCACTTCGAATCGATTTTGAAGGCCATTGAGGCCAAGAACAAGGAGCTGTGGCAACTGAAGCAGGCAAAAGCCGCGACAAAAGAGACGAAGGGCGCGAGTGAGTGGTGGCAGGGTCCACCAGCGTGGTGGGGAGCTGCAGCAGGAGTCAGCAAGGCCAAGGAGAAAATGGCCAAAGCGACGTTGTTGACGACACTCCAGAAGCGAAAGAGTTCAATGAACGAGAAGAAGACGAAGAAGAGCACCACAGGAGAAGAAAGTGAAGAGTGGTGGAAATCCTCGACGTACAAAGGCACCAACTACATGGATATTCTCGCAAAAGATAGTCCTCTAGTCACGAATCATACCTGGGGGGCTTCAATGGCATCCAGGAAGTAAGACAGACAGCCCTCAGTCCAGTCACTTCTGCTGTTGCTCTAGTTTGGCTTGTAGGATAGAAACTCGAGGGCCAGCGACTCAAAGTGTGAGAACGGGCACAGCGGGTGATTGTAACCTGCAAATGTCACGTACTGGTTCTCGTACCGTGGTTTGATGAAGAATTCGTGTGTCGCCGTGCTTTCGTACACCTCCAACGCCACCATCGTGCCGTATTCTGGGAGCTGCGAGCCCACGTCGATCTGCAGCGCACCCAGCAGAGCCACGATCGAGTTGTCATGTGCAGAGAAGAAGGAGATCTTGGCCGGCTGCTTCTTCTCCACCACAGCCTTGACGAACTCATAGATCTCCTTCACGCCGTCCTTGAACGCAGGGTAACAAAAGTCCTTGCGGTGATACAGACGCTGCCACAGCCACGTGTCGTAGGCTTCGACCTGCTCAAAGATCTTGTGGTCCACGCCCTCGGGGAACGGCCAGCTGTGCGCCTTCCGACACGTCAAGGCGTCTCGAACTGCCGTCCACGACAGAGGCTGGTCGTCAGGAACCCCCAGAGCCTCTTGCAAATACACTCGGAGCTTCTCGATGGCGTCCCGCTCGCTTTCAGCCCGGAGCTTCAACACGTCGTCCTGTACGATGAGCTCAATCTCATTGAACACCTGCAGCGGGTGGTTGGGCGCCAGGACGTTGTGCGTGTACGTGCGCACGTAGAACTGCGGGACCTCCTTCTCCTCGAAGAAGCCCCGCAACAGACACTGCACCGACTCGATGGTGCGCGGCACACTGCTGGACAGCACGTAGACGTCGTCCTGCTTGACGTCGCCGTCCACCAGCTGTCCGTAGCGCTCTCGCAGTGCGCGTCCTTTTCCGGTCATGTGCTGGACGCCCTTCTGGGTCAGCAAACCGTACGGGAACTGAGCTTCCTTGGACGGTCGGATGACCGGCGACTGCGTCTCATCCGCGCCCACAGGCTTGGCGGTCTGTTGCAGCAACTCAAGCTGCTCGGGCGTCGCCACTTTGGACGCCCAGAAGTCCTTCTCTTCCTGCGTGGCCTGCGCTTTTGAGCCAATGGAAGTGAGGACTGGAGTGCGGTCTCCATGGCGATGGAAGATGAGGACGTGACGCAGTGCCAAGTCGCCACTACAAGTAGTTGAAGAGGGCATTGCTATGTACAGGACGCTTGTTGCTATACAGAGGTCTGCTGGAAGATTGCGAAGTGACAAGCTGAGACCTTTACCCACGTACTTGAATCTCTGCTGTAATTACGTGTCGTACACCACTTATGCTGGGCGAATCAGATGCGAGGTTACGTCGTGCGTGTCATCGAGGTGGACACTGGAAGGACACTATCCTTGATTTTACGGTACTTGTAGATCATAGTGGCAGAAAGCTCTGTGCTGCCTGCGTCAACACTGAGAACGGGCACAAAGCCGAGTGCTCGTGGCCAGCGAAGGCCACCTCGACACCTTCAAACAACACCTTCACGTAGAATTCGCCAGTGACACGGTGCCGGAACACCTCGAAGGTCAGCATGGCTCCGTACGGAGGGATGACACGCGGAACCTGCAACTGCAGCGCGTTCACGATCGCCACGAGCGAGTTGTCGTGTGCGGAAAACAGTGACAACTTGTGCTTCGAAACACCCTGAAGCAGGAACATTGTGAGTGAGTGGGTGCAGCTAAAAGCGGGAGCAAACCTGAAACGAACCTGAGTGACATCCTTCATGTACGAGTAGATACGCTCCACGCCGGCCTTGAAGCTAGCTCGGCAGAAATCCATGTTGCCGTACAAGTGGTGCCACAGCCAGGCATCGTACTCGCAGATCCGCGAGAAGAGCTGCTGGTTTAGACCGTCCGGGAACTGTAGACCGTGCGCTTGGTGACACACCAGCACCTCACGCACTTCAACCAACACACAGATAAGCATCAGTGTCCAACAACCTATCAATCAAGCAGCTTACACCCAGTCCAGGCCACCTGCTTGCTCGATCCTGCACCAATGATCCTGCTAATCTTGTGCGATGCTTCTGCAAACTCTGGAGGCGCGTTCTGCCTCAACTCGCTTGCCAGCATCTTGCCCAGATCCTTGTACAACTCATACGAGTGCTGCGGCGCCAGACTGTTGGAGTCGTCTGCATGAATAACGAAAAGCCCGTCCTTCTTCATCGCTTTGTCCGCTTGAATACACTGTAAGAACCTCTGACTGTCCGGCTGCAACGTCTCCCTGACCATTAATTTGTTGCCAGCATCGACGTTCACGAAGTACTCCGGGAACAGGCCAGCCAGTAGACTCTGAGCCGACCTGATTGTGCGTCGGATGTTGGTGGACTGCACGTAAACCTGTTGCACAGGGTCTTCAATACCTTGCAGTAGATCTTTGTAGCTTTCTCTTAATTGTTGACCTTTGGCTCGCATCATATCGATGCCCTTGGTTGTCAACTGTCCGCAAGGCCAACGTCCTCCTTGTTGAGGTGGCGGTGGCACGTCAAATTGCTGGCCGAAGCAGCACTCCTCCGTGCAATGTCCACCGTGGTAGTTAGCCACTCTGGTGCCGCTGTTAAGAGCCCCAACGACGCTGAGTTCCGCCAGCCGAGAGATCCAAAAGTCCGTCTGTGACTGGGTCATTTTCACCTTGGAGCTGATGTTGCGGCTGATTGGGGACCGATCTCCATGACGGAACAGCACGCACACATGCTCCAGGATCAGGTCTTTCTCGTCAACGCTCTCAAGTCCCGCTGCAGGCCCTGTGCAGCTCGTAGCAGGAGACTCCGGACGTGGAGCCATGTCGAGCCAACAATGATGCGCAAGCGTTGCGCCAGTTCAACGTGAGGTGACCCGAAGGTCGCTTCAATGTGCAAGGATAAATGTTGCTCCAAAAACACAAACATTCACTCTTCGACATGCTTGGCAGCGCTACTCGAGGAGTCATGCGGCGCGCAATGCTGCGCTCGTTGTCGACCTCCGCGGCCCCCCGCACGTCGCCTGCGGTCTGTACAGACGTTAAATTAGTATTGGAGAGCAGCATCGACCGTCGAGAGTCCTCGCGCGCGCTCGCGGCCTTCGACAAGCTGCAGGATCAGTCCGAGAGCCACGACCCTCAGCTTCTGCAGCGTCTGGCGCTGCTGGTGGCCAAGCGCGGACAGCCACACGAGGCTCCGAGGGCGGCGCAGATTCTACGCCAACTGCTAACCAGGCCAGGCTTTGAAGCGGGCGATAGTACACAGCTCGCGGTCATTTACACGATGGACGCTTGTCTGCGGCAGCGAAGGCTGGAGGACGCACTGTTATTGTTTCGAGCAGTTATCGAGAAGGGTTTGCTGGTGGACCTTCCGGCTGTGAATTTGTTGCTGAAGAACCTGGTGGACGACCACAGGGTGGACGAAGCGGTGGACATTCTGAAGAACGTGACGACGCAGCATGATGTTCATCCTACAGAGCAGACGTTCCAGCCAGTGTTACTGGCAGTCATGCAACAGAGGAGATACGAGGACGTGGTGGCGCTCATTGAGCACGGGCGGGTCAACGAAGTGGACTTTTCCCCCGAGGTGAGGAAGTTGGAGGGCAATTGGTGGACGACAAGAGTCTCAACTGACTGGTGGACTTTTTTGCTTGTAGACGTACGATCCCCTCGTGGATCTATCGCAGGAGCAATACACGACGGAGAATGTGGAGAGGCTAGGTGTTTTCATGCAGTATGTGAACGACGCACTGAAAGCGGACGGGGTGGGTAGTTTACTTGAGGTTGAAATGTCAGAGGTTTCAGAGTCTTACCATTTTTTGTGAGCAGTACTGGGAGGATGATGACGACGACGATGAAGATGTCGAGGGAATTATCTATGACGACGATAGTGATAATGACTTCGATGGCGACGACTTCGATGATGAAGACTTTGACGACGACGAGTTTGACTAGCTCGAGGTACACCCTGCTCACTAATAGATGGATGGCTTTAGAGCCTTTGCACCGCTCATTTGTCGTGTTCAATCTTATAGACAATACGTCCAAGTTTACGTATTAATTTACAATGGGAAATTGTTGTAGCCCAGCTCGCGAATCAACTGTCGTGCTGATGGACGACTTGAAGGATCCTGTGCCAAGCATACCGAACCAATTCGCTGTATACGTGGAGGGCAATCCGCGGAGAACGTAGGCCGCAGTGTACCTGAAACAACGTCTTGCAAGATCTGGACGGGTTTCACTTTGCTTCCATTGTCTGTCAACGCGTCGTGGTACGGTATCTTGCCAGTGTCCATCTCCGACAGCACGACGCCGAACGAATAAATATCAGCCTGTTGTGTGTAGCGCTTGCCCTCCAGGATCTCTGGCGCTGTCCAGTAGGGTGTCCCAACTCCTGCCGTCATCGTGTTCTCCACGGTTCCTCGACTGACTCCGAAGTCGATGAGTTTCGGCTCGAGCATGTGCGTTAACAAGATGTTGCTGGACTTGAGATCACGGTGGATTAGCGACGGTGTGCGGTTATGAAGATATTCCAGAGCTTGGGCGATTCCAACAGCCATGTGGATTTTATCTCGGGCCCAGGATAAAAGATCCGCGTTTTTCAGCAGATAATTCTGCAGACTTCCCATCGGAACGTACTCCAGCACCATGATCAAGTTGTCGAGGGTATTCCAAGCTACACCGATGAAGCGGACGATGTGAGGGTGGTCAAGACTGGCAGTGAGGCTGATCTCCTCGGCAAAAGCTTGGACGTTCTCAGCTTTTCTCTCTTTTGTCTGGAGCAGGCGTTTTACTGCGACTTGCTGGCTGTTATGCTCGCACATCCAGACTTCTCCCGATGATCCCTTGGCCAGTATCTTCTGGTACGTGATACTGTCGTAGGGCATCCGCTTATCCATAAGATGTTGACTCTCGAGTAGAATTTTTAGTGTTCTACAGGATCCAGCACTCTCGTAGACTCCACCTTGGGTCGACAGGAAGGTTCCTTGGCTTGTCATAATCGTCGGCCGAAGCGCTTGGTCAGGCGTGCTGGAAACGTACTTCGGCAGCGGAACAGTGCTTCCACTCAAGTACTGAGGTGAGGTTTCAACAAAGTCGCGCATAGTGGACGCCGTCTCGTCAATCTTGGTGCTCGATTTCCTCGATTTCCTCCTGTAGTAAAACCACCCGAAGCCAAGGGCCAGTATGACGGCTCCTAGGATGATGAGGATCAGCAACAGCATGTCAAAACCCGACCCATCGCCTTCCGAGAACTCCTCCTCGATCCAAGTTGTCACCCAAGCGCTTCCAGATGGCGTGTTCATTGCTGCCATCTCGTCGTCCGTGAACTCGTCTCTCCTGTGGCAAGGCACCGTCAACGCTCCATAGCCGTCGTCTGCAGGACACACATTCCAAGCTGGATCATCAGCCACTGACGTCGTGTGGACAGCATAGACGCTGTACGCCTCCTCCGTGACCGGATCCACCCACGAGTGATCTCGTAGGCGGATGTACGGAATCATGTCCGGCTTTCCACCTACGGACCACATGGAGCCCATGTAGCTTGTCGCGGCGGAGTCTACGAACGTGTCCGCGACGCACCTGGAGACGTTGACCATTTGAGATCCTGAGCAGATGAGCGTATAGTACGCCAGCTCTTCGTTCGGTTGCGTGCAGTTCTTGAACGTGCAGCCTTCCGCGCTGACCTGAGCTTTGGGGACTGCGATGTCCGCCATCGTGTAGCTGTCTTTCGTCCAGATCTGCACAGGGTCGTTAGACGGTGACAGAGCGAAACCTGTGTCCCAGAGCACGGCGCGTTGCACGAGGCCTGGTAAGTCGCTGAACGTGACGTCGACGGCGCTGAGGCGGGTGCTCACTGCCGACGGAATTGAGCTAATGGAGACTTTGGCGACCGTGTCACCAGCTTTATGGCGAATGTAGAGTTGTCGAGCGATGTCGGAGTTGGACCCATCGAAGACGAACGACGAGGTGGACTCCAGACTCCTCAGGCTAATCGTGTACGCCTGGGCCATGCTCAATTCCGCTGATAGGAATCCGAGCGCAGTGGCGCGTAGCATTTCCACGGCAAGTGTCGGAATGAGCTGCTAAGTTATCGTAGCGGCTGGTGTCTGCGTGGCTGGGATTTGCTTCGAGTCAGAGTCAGAGCATGACGTCCGGACCTGACCAAAACGGGTCAAAGCAGCATAAGCAGCGACAGATGATAGGGTGCGGCTGCAAGTAACAGCGATGTACCGGCAAGCTTTGCACGGAAAAGCATCGATTAATTGAGCCCGACGCCTTAGGGCACGCAGATGTCCGGACCATTGGGACCAAAAACAACTGCCACTTGCTTCGTTCCTGCCGTAAGCAATGCAGCACAGTGAAGTGTACCTGGTATTTATAAGTGTACCGGTGGTCACGTTCCAGATCTAAAACTAACTGTTGTGCAGTTGGTCGGGGTCATTTACTGGATGGATACAGTACTCTACTGTCAAAACGCAGCACTTAGAACGAATAAACTACTTCTGTCGCGTTGCCTTCCAGTTCTTGGACCAATTGACGTGCGGTTGGTCGGTAGGACGGATCAAAGGACAAACAGGCCAACCCTACGCGTTGTATCCGTGGCGGACAGTCTGGGGTGAAACTTGGTCGCAACGACCCAGTCATAACTTCTTGGAGGATCTGGAACGGCTTTGCTTTACTGCCACTTTCCGTCACAGCGTCATAGTACGGGATCTCACCCGTGTCCAGCTCGGATAAAACCACTCCAAAGGAGTAAATATCCGCCTGTTCCGTGTACCTCTTGCCCTCGAGGATCTCCGGGGCTGTCCAATAGGGCGTACCAACTCCTGCTGTCATCGTTGCGTCACTTTTCCCTCGACTCACACCGAAATCGATCAACTTGGGCTCGAGTTTATCCGTGAGCAAAACGTTGTTGGATTTGAGATCTCGATGGATAATTGGACTCAATCGCCCGTGCAAGTACTCGAGCGCCTGTGCGATAGCGACGGCCATTTGGATTTTATCCCTCGCCCACGACAACAAGTCGTGGTTCTGCTGGAGATAATCCTGCAAGTTTCCTCGAGGGAAAAACTCCATCACCATCGCCAAGTTATTGAGACTATTCCACGCGACGCCGATAAACTCGACGATATTCGGGTGCACTAAACTGGCAGTGCGCTCGATCTCTTGTGCAAATGCCTGCACGGCCTCCGCCTTCTGGTTGCCCTGGAGCAAGCGCTTCACCGCGACGTCGTATCCGCCAAAGCTGCACAGCCAGATCTCCCCCGACGCTCCTTTCGACAAGGTTTTCTTGAAAATTAGACTTTCGCACGGAAGACGTCGGCCTTGCAGGTACTGACTGTCCAGTAGGATCTGCAGGGTGCAGTTCGACCCAGGACTCTCCGAGAGAGAGGACTGCTGCGTCAACAACGTCGAGTTGGTGGGCCATTTCCTCAGTTCAGTTGTCCCTCCTAGGTAAACTGGCGATTCTACTTCGAAGTCCGCTGTGTCCAGTGCTGGTTTCTCCGTTCGTTTGGCTCTCCGGTAGCAGAAGCACCCCAATCCCAGTAGAAGAAGCACCGCTATAAAAGCTCCGAAAGAGATCAGAACCAGCGTGAGAGTGCTGAGACCCCCCGAACGTACTGCGAATTCGTCGTCCAGCCATGCCGTAACCCACTGCGTTCCTTGTGGAGTCGTCATCATTGAGGCCATTTCCTCCGTGATGTTATCTCTCCTAAAGCACGGCACAGCTAAGGAAGCGTAGCCGTTGTCGGGAGGGCATTGGTTCCACGTCGCATCCGACGAATCGGGGACTGTATGGACAGCGTAGAGGCTGAAGGAGTCGTTCGAGACGGGATCCTTCCAGCTGTGCTCCCTCAGGCGAATGAGTGGAGCCATGTCGGGCTTTCCTCCTCTCGACCACATTGCGCCTAGGAAGTCTTTTGCCGCGTCGTCTCGAAACGTGTCGATTACACAGCGAGAGACGCTGAGCATCTGCGTGCCGGAGCAGATCCGAGTGTAGAAGGCAGTCACGTTGTTCGGTTGGGGGCAGCTCTTGAAGTCGCAACCAGCTCCTCTGACTGCCGCTTTCGGGACGGCCAGGTCGTCCATAGTGAAGTCGTCTATCGTCCAGATCTGCACGGGGTCATTTCCAGGCGACAAGGCGAAACCAGAGTCCCACAGCACCGCACGCTGCACCAGGCCAGGCAAATTGTCGAACGAGATGTGGAGCGGTTCAAGGCGGTTCTGCACGGCGGTGGGGACGGACGTGAGTTGGATTTTATCCCCAACGTCTCCATCGTGGTAGCGGTTGTAAAGTTGCCGAGAAATATCCGAGTTGGTGCCGTCAAAGACGAACGAGGCGACCGAGGAGGAGGATGATCCGAGACGTCGAGAGGACATTTCGACCTGCTGGTCAAGTTGGGAAATGTAAAGCGCAGAAGGAGATCGAATGGGTTCGCGTTTCGTTGCTAAGAATGGACGGGCCTAAGAAAGTTCAAGAGTTGTGATATCGTCTGAGCAGCTCGTATATTAAACGAGGTCACAAGTTGCGACTTCGCCTGTCCTAAAAACGGTCGTCGACGCTGGAAAGAGGAACCGATCGAAGTCTTCCAGCGACGGGTTCAGATCCAAGACCGTTGTGTTCTACCAGAGTCCAATTGTCCAGTACTTGCGCTACTTCTCCAGCCGTAGGTCGTCTGGAAGGATCGAGCGAGAGACAATCTGCTGCCAGTTGAAGGATATTTGCTGGACAACCTGGCGAGAAACTAGGACGTCGCTCCCCTGCCATCACCTCCTGCAGAATCTGGAAGTGCCTAGCTTTGCCTCCTCCTTCTGTCGCTGCATCGGTATATGGCGTTTTGCACGTATCCAATTCAGACAATAGGACTCCGAACGAGTAAATATCCGCTTGTTCTGTGTATCGTTCGCCTTCCAGGACCTCCGGAGCAGTCCAGAACGGAGTTCCTACCCCCGCCGTCATCGTGAAGCTTTCAACCCCGCGACTTACCCCAAAGTCGATCAATTTTGGCTCCAGCGTGTCCGAAACTAAAACGTTGTTCGCCTTGAGGTCACGATGGATCAAAGGCGGAGTGCGAGCGTGTAGATAAACTAGCGCCTTCGCTATTCCAAGAGCGAGGCGACTTTTGTGGCTGGTCCAGACTTGGGTTGTGTTCTTGTGCAAATAGTTCTGCAAACTTCCACTCGGTAGAAACTCAATCACCAGGAGCAAATTGCTGAGACTATTCCACGCCACGCCGATAAATTCCACAATATTCGGGTGGTTGAGGCTTGCACTCAGCTCAATTTCTTCAGCGAAGGCTTGCACCTTGTCGGAATTCAGGTCTTTGCCCTGTAGGAGCCTTTTCGCTGCCACTTTCCACCCATTGAAGTTGCAAACCCAAACTTCTCCTGACGCTCCTCTTGAAATGAGTCGTTCAAAAATTAATTCTTCAAACGGAATGCGTTTTCTCTGCAATTGTTCGCTTCCGAGCAGAATTTGGAGCGTTCTGTTGGCGTTTGGACTGTAGTAAGTCGGAGCTGTACTTGATGAGCCTCTGGCACCTTCCTGAAGTGAAAGTTGAGGTTCTTTAGCTCTCCACAACCAACAGAACCAGAATACAAAGATCAACCCCAGCAAGATCGGAACGATCAGCATCTCGTCGAATCCAGTTTTCTCCCGTGCGAATTCTTCTTCCAACCATGTCGTAACCCACGCGCTTCCCGTCGTTTTCGTCATATTCGCGGCCATTTCTTCGTCCGAGAATTGGTCTCTTCGATGACAAGGAACAGTCAGAGAAGCGTAGGAATTCTCAGCGGGACACTCGTTCCACGCCGGATCCTTCTCGTTGGACACTGTATGCACCACGTACACTGAGAACGTGATATTGCCACCGAACTCGGCAATATCCTGCGTCCACGTATGGTCTCGCATCCGAATGAGAGGAGCCATATCGGGATCTCCACCGACAGACCACATCATTCCTAAGTACGTTCCAGCCCCCGAGTCCTCGAAGACTTGGGCCACACAGCGAGAGACGTTGAGCATTTGCCAGCCAGTACAGTACTGAGTGTAGTGGGCAGTGACTCCGTTCGGTTGGGAGCAGTTGAGGTACGTGCAGTCCACGTTGGTTACTTGGTACTTTGGCACTGCGATGTCCGCCATCGTGTAGTTGTCCATAGTCCAGATTTGAACTGGGTCGTTAGTAGGAGAAATCGCAAAGCCGGAGTCCCAGAGCACAGCGCGTTGCACGAGGCCAGGGAGGTCGGTGAAGTGAATGTTGAAAGGCGAGAGACGGTCGGACACGAGAGCTGGGACGGACGTGAGCTGAACTGGAGCATCGACAGCCCCAGCTTGGTGACGGATGTACAGCTGTCGAGCGATATCGGAATTGGTGCCGTCGAATACGAACGAAGTGACGGAAGCGGTCAGAGCTCGTAGGTTCTGGCGCATTTCGAGTCTTTTGGAGTCGCCTGTGTGGTGAATGGAGAAATGGATTCACGGTCGGTGGTGACTACGGTAGGTACTTTTCGTTTTTTGGGTACTGAAGTGATTTCCACTGGTATCCTACCTACCTAGTCAGAAATAAAACTTTTGGAATAATAAGTTTCAGGAATCGTTTATTACAGTGTTTCGCTGTACCTGCCTTCTAGCCATTGTATTAACTCGCGCGCTGTTGGACGCTCCTCAGGATCAAGAGATAAACACGCTGCACCAATTCTCTGGATTCGAAGCGGGCAATCCTCGGCAAAGCTTGGGCGTAAAGTACCCGACATGACCTCCTGTAAGATTTGGAACGGCATCAACTTGCTTCCGTCGTATTCCAATGCGTCAAAGTACGGGATTCGACCCGTATCCAGCTCCGAAAGCACCACTCCAAACGAGTAAATGTCCGCCTTCTCCGTGTATCGATCCCCCTCCAAAACCTCCGGCGCTGTCCAGTACGGAGTCCCGACCCCAGCCGTCATAGTGAGGTCAATCTTCCCTCTACTCACTCCGAAGTCAATGAGCTTCGGGTCCAGATTTTCCGTAAGTAAAATATTGTTGGACTTGAGATCTCGATGGATAATTGCGGGCGTTTGCAAGTGGAGATACTCGAGAGCTTCAGCTATGGCCAGCGCCATGTGGATTTTATCTCTCGCCCATGAGAGAAGATCCGAGTTTTGGTGTAAATAGTCCTTCAAGTTCCCGCTAGGGACGTACTCCAGCACCATCGCCAAGTTACTGAGACTATTCCACGCCACTCCGATGAACTTGACAATGTGAGGGTGGATTAAACTGGCTGTCAGCTCGATCTCTTCCGCGAACGCCTGGACATCCTCCGCCTTTTGGTCTTTCGTGTGCAGCAGCTTCTTCACTGCGACTAGTTGAACTCCGTACTGACAGATCCACACTTCCCCTGACGCCCCCTTGGATAATTCCGACTGGAAAACGAGACCGTCGTAAGGGATTCGATTCCCTTGAAGGTGCTGACTGTGCAGTAGGATCTTGAACGTTTGGTTGGATCCAGCGCTCTCGTAGTCGTCCGGGTGACTGGAGACGGAGGGGCCGTAACAACTGGACGGCTGACTCGTCATCACTGTCGGTCGAAGAGCTTGTTCACGTGCTACCGAGTAGTGCGGAGACACGACGTCAAAGTCCAGAGACGAAAACCTTTCACTTTTCATCATTTTCGTTCGTTTCCAGCAGAACCAGCAGATCCCAAGTGCAGCAAGGACAACGAGAAGGATCGGAATTAGCAGAAGCGCATCGAAACCAGCGCTCCCCTGAGCGAATTCCTCCTTCAACCACGTCGTGACCCAAGCGGTTCCTGTTGGTCTCTTCATCGCCGCCACTTCCGAGTCTGTAAACTCGCTCCTCCTATGACAAGGGACAATTAACGACGAGTAGCTACCAGAAGGACATTGGTTCCACGTCGGATCATCGGCTCTGGACGCCGTATGAACCGCATAGACGCTGTAGGAGATGCCAGTGGTTGGTTCTGTCCACGAGTGATCTCGAAGGCGAATGTGTGGAGCCATTGTCGAGTCCCCACCCGTCGACCACATGACTCCAAGGAAATCCGTCGCTCCCGAGTCTTCGAACGTGTCAACCACACACCGTGACACGTTGAGGATCTGCGTCCCCGAACAAAACTGACTGGAGAAGGCTGGACTGTCGTTCGGTTGAGCGCATTCAAGCAGCGTGCAATTAACCCCGGAGATGTCGGCTTTTGGCACCGCGAGATCCGCCATAGTGTAGGCATTCAGGGGCCAGATTTGAACGGGGTCCCCATTCGGAGACAGGCCGAAGCCCGAATCCCACAGAACCGCGCGTTGCACCAGTTCGGGTAAGTCCGAAAAGGTTATACGGAGGGAGTCGAGGCGGTCGGTCACCGCTTGTGGGGCCGAGTTGACGGAAACTGTGGCGCTTGTATCGCCTGCTTTGTGGCGGATGTAGAGTTGTCGTGCTATGTCCGAGTTAGTGCCGTCGTAGACGAAGGAGTCGGCAGGTAGAGGCGCTGATAGTGCAGGGTCTTCCTCTTTGAGGCTTCGGAACGTGATGGTATGGTCTTGAGCCATGGCGGAGGTCGCGAGAAGCGTCAGGAGCCCGGACACTCGCATGACCGCAGTTTCAGTCGGCAGTTCGACGAATGGGGAACATGCGGGCAGGCGGAACGTAGCGGCCGCTATTATACGATATGGATGGCGACACTAGCCGCTAGGGGAATTGGCACAGATGGAGGGCCATCAGCTGTGGGGGGGGGGGTGATGTGGCATGGGGTGCATAACCTACCACGAAAGTCAAGGCATCTTATAACTTTTTTTTTTTAGATTTTTAATGTATTAACCTTACATGTGGCCATCATAGAGTGTAAATTCGACGCCGAACATCCACCCACAGCACTTGAGTGAGCTCGGCCGCTGTCGGACGTACGTCTGGATCATGCTGCAAACACTGTGCGCCAACAGAGCGAATCCACCGAGGACACTCGTCCAAGAAGGCTGGAGTCAACACTCCGTCCAGTACCCAGTGCAGGATCTGGAACGCCTTGGGCTTCTTCCCTTCCGCAGTCAGGACGTCCGAGAAGGGCATTTTGCACGTGTCCAGCTCGGACAACACCACGCCGAAAGAGTAAACGTCCGCTTGCTCCGTGTATCGTTTGCCTTGTAGGATCTCAGGCGCAATCCAGTATGGAGTGCCGATTCCTGCCGTCATGAAGCCATTTTTACGTGAGCGACTGACGCCAAAGTCGCTGAGTTTCGCTTCTAACGTGTCTGTCAGTAAAATGTTCTTGGACTTGAGGTCTCTGTGGATAATGGGCGGCTCTCGCTCGTGGATGTAGCGCAGAGCTGTAGCAATTCCGACGGCTATGCGGATTTTATCTCGAGACCACGACAGCAGCCGCCCACTGTCAGTCAAGAACCTCTGTAAATCTCCCATGGGGTGATACTCCATCACCATTGCGAGGTTGTCGCCACTACTCCACGCCACCCCAAGGACCGACACAATGTGCGGGTGGCTCAAACTTGCAGTCAGAACGATCTCGTCCACAAAGTCCTCGACGTCTTGGAGAGAATGGTCGTTCGTCTGCAGTAGCTGCTTCACCGCGACGTGGTGGCCTTTGAACTGAGCAAGCCACACTTCTCCCGACGCCCCATTTGACAGCGTTTCCTTATAGGAGAGACTCTGGATCGGAACCCGCTTCCCCTTCAACTCTGGACACTCCAGCAACCTCGGGGCCACTTGGTCCATGTCGATTCTTGGCGGGACTCGATACGTCTCGTTGATTCCGAACGGCTTGGAGCTCGAGTCAATCGACAGAGTGTGCCAACCTTCAGAACTCGACTCGTACGGTTCGGATCTGGGTAGATCAAGTATAGGAGACGCCACTACCACCTCTCTACTACGTTGAAGTCTACGCCGACGACAGCAAAGGCCGAGCCAGACCATTGCCACAACGATCAGGAAAGCGACCGTCAAGGGAAGCACCAGCCAGAGATTGAACCGTGGGCGTCCGAACCCCCTCTCCAAGTCGGAATCAAACGACTCTGAAGCTCCAGAGCCGAGTAATTCCCGACGAAAGACATTGGCACGACCGACGGCTTGAAGCATGGGAGATCCGATTCACAAGTGACGGACGGGACTACCAGCAGGTCAGGTAGAAAGTATCTGCAACTGCCTGACAGCGTTGCAACTTGCAATCGACGGTGGTCATAGCGAGAAAGCGCAAGTGTTTTTCTTCTTCTTCGAGGTCAGCAGCTCAAGACCGCAGGATCCAAGTACAACGTGGTACCAGGACCTTCGAACCTATTTCGATTCTTCGAATCGACCACTTACCGGTACATGTACTCTCTTCTATGGTCGCTGGGTTCGGTGAACCCAACGCTCAAGCCAAAGTCTCAGGTTCCTCCGACCACTGGATTCGCGTCATTCCTGAATCCGCTTAAGCCATGTCGGACAGCGCCATCCTCCTGGACGGCTCGAGCTCCGACCTCGCCCGACAGTTTTATTACCGAGCCAAAGCCAACGACTCCATCGCCGCCGTGACGCTCAATGCCGTACCGGACGCCGTGCAAAGGCGTCTAGAGGGGATGAATCTCGACTGGAAGAAGCTCCCGGGCGTCGCGCAACTGGCGCTGCTCTGGGACTCGGGATTCGCCATCAACTCGAACTCGGACGCCGTCCAGATGTGGACCTTGGGGGACAATTCCATGTCCTCTTTGGCCCTCACATTGGACGAGTACGAAGCGGCCGGCTGCGAACCGAAGAACTGCACGGAGCCGGACGAGACCGTCGCGTACGATAGCTATTACTGCAATGGGGCGCAGATGAACAATGCCGCCAAGTGCGTCGTGGAGGAGTTCGACGACGACATCGCGTACAACGTCGCCATGTGGGGGATTGGCGGCAAGACGGACTCGGCTCCTGCCATCCGGATGGCCCGACACGCGTGGAACGACAACGGAACCCACTACGTCGTCATGGCGCTGCATACCGCGACTGTAGACAACGAACCGGGCTGGAATGCGTGCTCTACCGACGCTGAGAATGACGGCTACGGCTCGCTGAAGTTCCCGTGTAGAACGACGTCGAACCTTACAGCGATGAACAAGCAGGAGATGGAGAACGTCACGGGTAGCGCCTGGGTGGACGCGTGGCTGGTGGCGGACTACAAGGACACAGCAGCAGTCGAGTCGAGTGGGTTTGACAAGCTACTGTTGATCCCCATCATCTTAGGGGCGATAGTAGTCGGTGCCTTGATCTGGCTGGGGTTCTACTGCAGGAAGAAGCGGCGACAGAGAGCTCACAAGGAGTTCGAGACGTCCACAACGGAAGAAACGCCGTATGTTGCTCCCCCGGCGAAGAGTTTCGACACGGCAGCTCGACCCACAGTGGCTGTCAGTGAAGATATGACGACGACTTACACCGGAGTCGACCAGACGATCCAGTTCCCAGCTAGATACGAAGGAGAATTCGTGTCTGCAGGCTCCAACACCACTCTCAAGGTGCTTCTGGCCAGCGAATCCCTCGCTGGGAAGCGAATCCCCCTCGAAAACTTAATTTTCGAGAAAGCTTTGTCCAAAGGAGCGTCCGGAGAAGTGTGGATATGCGAATACGCAGGGCAAAAAGTAGCAGCTAAGCGGCTGCTGCAAACCAAGGAGAACAAGGCCGAAGACGTGCACGAGTTCGCGCTGGAGATCGAACTTAACGCGCATCTGCAACATCCCAACATCGGGGGGTTTATCGGCGTGGCCTGGAGCAGTCTCAACACTTTAACGATGGTGATCGAGTACTTCCCCCTTGGAGATCTCCAGCGATACTTGAAGAAGAATGCCGATCTCCTGTCCTGGGCCAGGGATAAAATCTACATGGCTCTCGGTGTCGCTCGAGCGCTCGAGTATCTTCACGGGTACTCGCCTCCGATCATCCACCGCGATCTCAAGTCCAAGAATATTTTACTTACGCGCCAATTGGAAGCCAAAGTGATCGATTTCGGCGTGAGTCGCGGCCGCCTCGACAACACAATGACTGCAGGGGTCGGTACTCCGTACTGGACTGCTCCAGAGATCTTGGAAGGCAAAAGATACTCCGAGCAGGCGGACATTTACTCCTTTGGCGTGGTCTTGTCCGAGCTCGACACGTGTAAGATTCCATTCCACGACTGCGTGAGCGCCAACGGGAAGAAAGCCAAGCCGTTCCACATCCTCCAAGAAGTCATGTCGGGTACTCTCCGTCCCAGTTTCTCTCGAGACTGTCCGCCGCGTATTCGTCGCGTTGGCGTCGCGTGTTGTCAACATGATCCAGCACGGCGACCAACAGCAACGCAGCTTATTCAGTTGCTTCAAGGCGAGTAAGTAATTTAAAAAAACTTGACACTATCCTATTATTATTTTCTTTTCATAAGCGCTTCAGCCTTCCAGCAATCGCACAAGCTCCGAAGCCGACGGTCTCAGCTTCGGATCGTGCTGGAAACACGCGGCTGCTGCTCGACGGATCCGCTGGGGACATTCCGGCGTTAAATTCGGTCTCAACGTGCCATCCACGACTTCTTTCAGGATGTGGAACGGCTTCATCTTGTCCCCGTTCGCCCCTATTGCCTTGTGGAACGGGGCTTCGCACGTGTCCAGCTCAGTCAACAGCACTCCGAATGAATAAATATCTGCCTTCTCCGTGTACTCGGTGCTTTCGAGCACTTCCGGTGCAGTCCAGAAGGGGGTTCCGACCCCGGCCGACATGTCGTTGGGCACCCACAGCCGACTCGTTCCAAAGTCGATCAACTTCGGTTGAAGTCGCTTGGTAAGTAAAATATTCCGCGCTTTCACGTCGCGGTGAATGACCTCCCGAGTGTGCAAGTAATCAATGGCTCGTGCGATTCCGATGGCCATGTCGATCTTGTCCCTCGCCCACGTCATGAGGTCTCCATTTCGCTTCAGATACTTCTGCAAGTCGCCTCGAGGGAGGTATTCTTCCACCATAGCCAAGTTCTCCAAGCTGCTCCACGTTACGCCGATGAACCGGACGATATTCGGGTGATTGAGACTCGCAGTCAATTGGATCTCGTTCGTGAAATTCTCCGTCTCGAGGAACGTGTGTTTTTTCGACTGCAGCAACCGCTTGACGGCCACTTTTTTACCAGCGTATCGACACGCCCAGACCTCACCGAAAGCGCCTCGAGACAGCAGTCGCCCGAGTTCAATGCGCTCCCACGCGATCCGCTTCCCCATCAAGTTGGAGTCCGTCGTCAGTGTGTACTGGACGTTGTCTGCGGCCGAGTAGCGGCAGAACGTTTCACGAAGCGCAGGGATGGACTCTCGATCGGCTTGAATCGAATCGCGGATCGATGGCATGAGCTCTAGGACCGGAGACATCGACGACGACTCTCGGAGTGTCGGCAAGTGATCACGAGCGGTAGGCGCTTGGCTTCGTACTTCCGATTTGCTTCGACTTACACCTGGGAAAGCGGATTCACGTGCTGAAGACGAACTTCTCGCTGTCGCTGGACGAGAAGTCCGAGCGGATGACTGCCGTGTGGAGGAACTGGAAGCTCGAGCGGAAGACGGACGAGCAGCAGTTGAGCCTTGACGTCCCTCAGTGGCGGAAACGTGAACCTGACGAGCTGTTGCTGGCCGACGAGGTGACTGCATTCGACGGGCAGGTGTGACGCTGCGTGTTCCCGGCGTAGAGCTGTAAGTTGCTGGCATCGTTCCTCTCCTTGCTCCTGCTGCGACGTTGGTCTGCACAGCCGGTAGAGGAGGAGTTGCTCTAGCTCCTCTTGTAGCTGGTGCAGTGTTTCTCCTCGGACGGGGAAGCACTTCCTCGATAACAGGGGACGGCTCCTCAACTGGAATCTCGTCAGCTCCTGGCAGCGTTAGCGTCCGACTAAACTCTCCGATTGTTTCTTGCTCTGTTCGACGGAGACTCGTCCTGTTCTCTCGTTGACGAGGAGCAGCCAGCGGCCCCGTGGGTTTCGATTTCTGACTGGAGCGACACTCGCTATCTGCTGGGGATTCCCTCTGCCAGTAGACCGATCGCAGTCGTCGACGCTTTCGAAACACTGCGAAGAAGATCAGCACGGACGCGATTAGCGCCGCGAGGATGATCGGACCCAGCAGCCACAGGTTAAATCCGCTGCCGTCGTCCGACGTGCTGTTCACTACCGTGTCCGCCGTCGGCTGGTACTGCTTGATCCACGTCGTGACCCACGGACTGTGCACTGGCGCCGACATGACCGCGACGATATCTGCCGACGTGTTGCTCATCTGGTAGCAGGGCACCACCAGCGAGCCGTAGCCGCCGTTGTTGCACGTCCCGTACGCCGGTTCCGCGTCCACCGTCATCGTGTGCACTGCAGACAACAAGTACGAGGCGTTCGAGGACGAATCCAACCAGCCGTGCAAGACCGCTCGAATCTGCGGGACCGTGTCGGGATCTCCTCCGTCCGACCACATGGCCAAGTGCGAGCTCGTGTCCGAGTCGAAGCTGTCCATTAAACACTTGGCTGCACTCAGCATCTGCGTGCCGGTGCAGAATTCGTTGGCGTTGTACGTCGAGTCGTCCGGTTGGCTGCAGCTCAAGGCGGTGCACCCGGTCGTGTCGAACTCCACCTTGGAGACGGCCAAATTGGCCATCGACCGACCTCCCAGCGTCCAGATCTGCACCGCGTCGTTCTCGGGCGAAATGACGTACCCCGAGTCCCAGAGCAGCGCTCGCTGCAGCAGACCCGGCAGGTTGTCGAACGACACGTTGAGCGGCTCCAGTCGATCCGTGACCGCGGTCGGGATCGTATTGGGCGACAAACTGCTGATACTTTGGCCTGCTGCGTGCCGCAGGTAGAGCTGGCGGGCGATGTCGGACGTGGAGCCGTCGAAGACGAACGAGTCGTTCGCCGGCAGCTCGGAGCCTGCTTGGGCCTCGGACGTGAAGCTCAACATTGCATCAGAAGCGACGAGACCGGCTACTGCCGCTACCGAGACGAGCGCGACGAACGCCGAAAGCCGACGACGCATCCACGTCTGTCTGTGCCAATGCAAAACTGATCCAGCTTTGTCCGGTTGGTTATGTCGCAGTGAGTGCACCGGCAGAGTATTTGGAACTGATCGAGTAACCTGCTGCTCCTGTGTGTGTGTGTTCACGACGACAAGCGGCACCGTTTAACCCACACAGAGGGAGGACGTCCGCAAACACCAAAAGGCCGAGGCATCTTTCAAGTGCCGTCGTGTCCACAGCCTGATGAAGTTGGTGGGGAAAACAAATACCCGTCTATCATGATGCATGTCCGCGTGCATCGAAAGGTCTGATTAGTTACAAGACCAAGATGAATTTGATGGCAGTAAGACCTCCAAAACGCAATTTCCCGTGAACAAAGTCAGTTGGCGCCTGTGCGATTTGCCTAACGCGGCCCAGAGACCGCAGACGCGATTTGCCAAAGTTTCTGGCAAACTTTTGCCTTCGCTTCGCATTACTCGACATGAATTGACCCTTTCAACTCCCACTTTGAAGCGAATCGATCGGCACGAAAGATGTTGCTCGCATCCACCCGCTCTCCGCGAACTTAAGCCGATCGACTGCGGTCGTTAATGGACTTTGTTGATGCTTTTTGATGCAGGTTGCGAGATACGGAGACATCTTCGGATCGGGCGCAAACGGCACCATCATCTCGCCTGGTCTGGCATGATCTCTAATTGCTCGGACGGATTCAAGTCGAAAGTCCACACGCCGGCCGATCCATTTGCTGAGCCTGTCCAAGGCCGAACTGCCTGCTTGGCGAGTCTCTGCGCGTGAGGCTGTCAAAGAATTCGAGAGCTGGCAACTCATCGAACGAGACTGGAAACCCATCTATTAAATACAGTGTGCAGGTAATTTAGCGCAAGGCATCAACTGGTAATTTAGCGCAAAGTTGACAAGGTGCAAACAACTTGGCGTCTCAATCTTTCGCGCATATTTGCCAGCAACCACCACGTGTCTGCTTACTGCGTTGTTGGCAACAGCTTGTAGCGTTAGTACCTGGCTTCGCATTTGTTAGCCACAGAGTGAGAAATGGCTCAAATCCATGGGGCTTTGGGGAACACTCGCCCCCCACTTGAGCTTCATGGCACGTACTGTATTCACTCTGTAAGCGGACACTTTGACCCACTCGTTTAAGCGATACAAAAGGCGTCATGCTGCTGCTCAATCGACGACAAGCGCCCGCCACACGAACGCTGTGGTCCACCGCAGCTTGAAGTGGTCGTTGGTCGGAGTTTCGAGTGGCGTGGAGGTCTCTCGGAACTCTTTGCACATGGGCCAACACTGGGTGGCGAGCTCACAGCGGCTGTCATTACGCTCCACCAGAGACACCTACAGTATCGCCCAACCGTAGCACCGCCGCTCTGACGCTCAATTCCACGAACCAGTTCGTAATGCGAGCAAAAGCTCTTGTGGTCTTGAGCTTGAGCTTGAGCTTGAGCTTGGGCCTGGGCTGTGCGAAGGGGGAACACCGAAGAGACAACGGGACAGAAGACGTCCTTGAGCCACTCACCCAATCAACGCGGCGACGGCTGGAGGCGCAGGAGTTTTCTGGGTTCAACAAGCTGCTGCTGCTGCCAATTCTCCTCCTCGTTCTGGCAGCAATGGGCGCTTGTTGGTTCTGCTGGAGGCGACGAACGAGGAGCGAACAGGAGCAGGTGAAGCTGTCGTTGACGGCCACTAGCGGTCGCGATGACAGCTACCAGCCCTATCAAGGGGAAGAGCTGGGACGAACCAGTGCCCAACCTTCCGCTTCGAAGAAAGCCAAAAACCTCCGTGGAAAGCGCATTCCGTATGAGAACTTGACTCTGGAGGAAGCTCCATCCGCAGGGGAAGTTTCAATCTGCGAGTACAATGGACAGAGAGTGGCGGCCAGGAAACTCCCGCAGTCGGAGCAGAACGCAGAGGAAATCGAGCTCAATGCCAGTCTAACGCACCCCAACATCGTGCAGTTTATTGGCGTAGCTTGGAGGGATCTCAGTGACGTGATAATTGTGCGCGAGTTCTTGCCCATGGGCAATTTACAAGCGTATCTGCAAGCGACTGCGGAGCTTTCGTGGACGGAAGAGAAGACCCGCATGGCCCTTGGTATTGCTCAAGCGCTGGAGTACCTACACGGACACAGGCCGCCTGTTATCCACGGAGGGATCAAGGCGAAGAACGTTTTACTGACGGAGAATCTGGAGCCAAAGCTGATCGAAATTGGCAGTCGTGGGGCTGCAGCGTCGTACTGGACAGCACCGGAAGCTCTCGAAGGCAAACAATTGACGCAGCAGGCCGACATTTATTCATTTGGAGTGCTCTTGACGGAGCTCGACACGGGCAAAGCCCCGTACTCGGACACAATGACGAAGACTGGGATCAAACTCAAGCCGTCTCAAGTCCTACAACTGGTAAAGACTGGCAAACTACGGCCGCATCTGTCCAAGAACTGCTCTCTTCGGATCCAGCGACTTGGAGCCGCTTGCTTAGCCCACAATCCATCGAATCGACCCAGCGCCCGGCAGTTAGTGCGGCAACTTGAAGGAGCCTGGGAAGAAGGCGATAAGTAAAAGTCAATCTACGACCATCGGGACCCGACAAAAGATGGATTTCTTAGCGTATAAATACTGTTTTGGAGCTCGGTCACCGCTCGAACGATCACATCCAGGGGCTTAGAGGCAACTTTTTCCTCTTCCAACGCCTCGTTCGTGTTCGACGGCAGCAATTCCGACATTTCGCTGCAGTTTTTCATCCAGGGAGCTCAGATGCTTCGCTACGGGAGCGTCAGGGGAGATCTGGGTCTGTCAGTACAAGGGCCGTTAAAAGGCTCCTGCAGACCAAGGAGCAGATGGCTGAGAACGTGCAAGCGTTCGCCAAAGAGATCGAGCTCAACGTCAGTCTCGTTCAGCCTCGTATTGTGGAATTTATCGGCGTCAAAAGATCATCGATTTTGGCGGAAGTCGAAGGATTCTAGACCTCACGATGACGGCAGACTGGCTTGTATAACGCAGTCCCAGTCAAACCGCCCAACAACGACACAAGTTCTGCAAGCGCTGGAAGGTGACGGGGCTGAATGGGAGTACTCGCTGCAGTTTATAGCCTTTCAACGATAAATCTTCTCGGTTTTTGCTTACTCTTGAAGCATTTTCACGACTTGGTTAGCAGTTGGCCGGCTGGCTGGCTCGTGCTGACAGCAGGCGTCACCAATACGCCGGATTTTATCTGGACAAATTGCTGAAAAAGTGGGTCGTAATTCCCCAGCTATCACCTCTGCCAAGATCTTGAACGGTTTTTCGCTCTTCCCTTCCGGTGTCAACGCATCGTGATACGGATTTTTGCCAGTGTCTAGTTCAGATAGCACCACCCCAAACGAATAAACATCCGCCTGCTCCGTGTATCGCTTGCCCTCGAGGATCTCCGGTGCAGACCAGTAAGGAGTGCCAACACCCGCCGTCATGGAATTATCTTGACGTCCTCGACTCACTCCGAAATCGCTGAGTTTCGGATCTAGTTGTTTCGAGATCAGGATGTTTTTCGATTTGAGATCACGATGGATAATTGGGGGGGATTTCGCGTGCAAATATCCCAGTGCCAGCGCGATCCCGACAGCCATGTGCATTTTATCCGTCCTCCACAGCAACAAATCGAAGCTTTTGCGCAGGTATCCCTGTAAATCTCCAAGCGGAACAAACTCCAGCACCATAACCAAGTTACTGAGACTGTTCCACGCCACACCGACGAAGCCGACGATGTTCGGATGCACTAGAGTCGCGCTCAGTTGGATTTCCCGCGCGAATTCTTCCACTTCATCCACTAAATGGACCTTGTTCTGCAGCAGACGCTTCACAGCTACTGGTTGTCCGAGTAAATCTGCCGCCCAGACCTCTCCGAACGCTCCTTTCGACAACATCCGGTCGAAGACAATGCTGTCGTACGGGACTCGCTTCTCGGCCAGTAAGTCACTCCCGATCGTCCTTTTCAGCGTTAAGTTGGACCATTCTTGGGTTGCCAGATGCGTTTGGTTTAACGTATTAATACCGTTCCCAGAATCGCCGCTGTTACGGGATTTTGTCCGATTTTCGGGAAAAGACTCGGACAAGCTCCTATTCGTGAGTTGCTTTCTGCGTTTAAAAACAATCAGGACAGCAAATATCCCTATAGCAACAAGTATCCCTCCGATAATTGGTACAAGCAGGAGCGTGTTGAACCCGCCAGTGTTCTCTGTGGCGTAGTCTTCCTTGAGCCATCGAGAAACCCACGCAGAGCCTTGAACTTCCACCATTTCCTCCATCGTCGCATCCGAGATATTCGCAGTTGTAAAACAGGGCAGAACCAAGGACCCGTAGCCCTTGTTCTGCGTTTGAAGAGGACACCCGTTCCACGCAGGCTCGTCGGCAAGCTTCAGCGTATGCACGGCAAAGACGATGTACGAGTTCTTATCGCGCTGGTCGTCCCACTCGTGCTTGTGCACGTAGGGAGTAGGGAGAACCTGAGGGTTCCCGCCTGTGACCCACATCGCCGCGTGAATTTTGCTGTTATCAACGAAATCCTCCACGACGCAGCGAGCAGCTCGGAGCATTTGCGCGCCTCCGCACCATTTGTTACTGTAACTGACTGTACCATCAGGCTGAGGGCAGGATTTTTCCTCACACCCGACAGATCGGAACGCGTCCAGCGGAACGGCGAGATCTGCCATGGAGTAATTACCCAGCGTCCAGATCTTCACGGGGCGGTTGTCGTCTGTCATGCCAAAGCCGGAGTCCCAGAGCAGCGCTCGTTGAGCGATCCCCGATAGTTGATCCCATTTAACCTTCAGCTTTTTGAGCCGGTCTTGAACGATGGAAGGGACTTTGACGTCCACAAACGGCGCGATGGAGGCCTCCTCCTTGGCGCGATAGTAAAGCTGACGAGCGAGGTCTGAGTTGGTCCCGTCGAAAGTGAACGAGCTATCGGATGAAGGGAGCTCGGCATCGGCAGACGATAGGAAGCGCATGGACTTGGACGACGTCTTGGGTAGTGGAGACGACGAAAGTCACTTGAAGCGACGGCTGCGAAATAACACCAAAAACGCTCGATGGACATATTTGGGTAACAAAATCCCGCAAAGATGTACGACGCAATGACCCGAGAAATCACATGAAACTTCGTATTGGTAGAATCGTCTACATGTACAACATCCTCAATCGCTGCGACTATTTCGACCAGATGCGATCGCCTGACGGATCTACCGATTGTTCAGAAAAAGTGGGACCACTGTGTCGAGCCGATGCTTCTACGTTTGAGGACGTGCATGGCCATCGCGATGTTCCAATTGACTTTGTCGTTCCGTCCGAGGCTCCGTGGACTACTTGTTTCTAGTTCTGAAAGTCACACTACATAGTCATCCCCGTTCAGAATCCTTACCACTTGGATGGCAGTCGGACGCCTAGCCGGGTCGTGCTGGCAACATGCCGTACTAATACGACTAATGCGAGGCGGGCAATCCTCCGAGAAGCTCGGGCGCAGTTTCCCACTCATGACGTCTTCCATAATCTGGAACGGTCTCGGCTTCTTGCCATCGGGGCGAAGCACATCGTGGTACGGGAACTTGCCCGTGTCGAGTTCCGACAAGATGACACCGAACGAGTAGATATCTGCCTGCTCAGTGTACCTTCCGCCTTGCAGAATCTCGGGGGCAGTCCAGTAGGGCGTCCCAACGCCCGCAGTCATGGTGTTTTCGGCCAGGCCCCGACTGACACCGAAATCAATGAGTTTCGCCTCCAGATCGTTCGTCAGCAGAACGTTCTTGGACTTCAGGTCTCGGTGGATGATCGGAGGCGTGCAAGTGTGAAGATATTCCACTGCGCGTCCGATTCCTGCAGCAATGTGGATTTTATCCTTGGCCCAGGACATGGCTTCTGCGTTCTTCTTCAGGTAGGACTGCAGATCTCCAGTGGGGAAGAAGTCCAGCACCATCACCAAATTCTCGAGCGTGCTCCAAGCCACTCCGATAAAGGAGATGATATTGGGGTGGCTGAGGCTGGCACTGAGCTCAATCTCTCGCGCGAATTCCTCCACTTCATCTGCGTGGTGAGTGTTGGTCTGGACAAGTCTCTTGATGGCCACACTTTGGTCCTGGTGTCTTCCGAGCCAGACTTCTCCGTTCACCCCCTTGGATAGCGCCCGCTCGAATGTGAGACTGCCGAAGGGAATGCGTTTGCCTTGCAGGTGCCTGCTGCTCAGAAGGATCCGCATCGATTGGTTCGAGTCGGAGCTGAATTCTCCGTCGTAACTTGGTTTAAACCGGATTGTACTGTCGATGCTTCTGCGCGAACCAGTGTCCGCGTCTTCACTCGTTGCGACTGTAGGTCGTCCTAGGGAAGTGCTGTCTTGGGACGAACCGTGGTCCTTTACAGCGCAGTACGGGCCCAACGAAGGACGGGGCTGGTACTGAACAGGAGGCGTAACAGGATCGCGTTGATACGCGGCGCTGGGACTTGTTGCGTGATTCTCGAACGATCGATTGTCCGCGTTTTGGCTACGTCTACGTGCGAGAAACACCGCCAGGATGATCAGAGCGACGATAACGAGGGCTCCACCTACGATTGGCACGAGGTAGATCAGCTTAAAGCCACCGTCGGTTGCTGAAGTTGAAGCCGCTGAGCTGCCTGAACCGATACCTGCACCTCCGTTCGAGTAGTCTTCTGCAATCCACCGAGAGACCCACGGACTCCCTTCCACCTCCTCTAGAGCACCTCGAATGCCGTCGGTAATGTTCGCTTTCGTGTGGCAGGCCAACACGAGTGAGCCGTACCCTTCGTTTTGCGTATTGGTAGCACATTCACCGTACGCAGGTTCATCAGCAATGTCGACAGTGTGAACGGCCAGAACGACGTACGAAACGTTGCTAAAAGCGTCTTCCCACGCGTGTTTCCTCACTGTTGGAGTAGGGACCCCCTTAGGGTTCCCACCGGTGCTCCACATTGCCAGGTGGATCTCTTCAGGGTCCTCGAAGTCCTCCATGACGCACCTCGCAGCGTTGAGCATCTGCTCGCCATTGCAATAGAGATTGCTAAGACTCCAAGTGCCGTCCGGTTGCGAGCAGTTCCTTTCGACGCACCCTACTGCGTTGAATTGCACCAATGGAACGGCCAGATCCATCATCGAGTGGCCGGCAAGCGTCCATATCTGGATGGGCTTGTGATCCAGTGTGACGCCAAAGCCAGTGTCCCAGAGAAGCGCACGTTGCGCGATTCCAGATAAGTCATCCCACGAGACTCCGACGTCTTCTAGGCGAGCTTTCACCTTGTCTGGCACTGCGAAATCGGAGAGCTTGGCCGCTTTGTCGCCTGCTTTGCCTCGGAGATAGAGTTGCCTTGCCACGTCGGAGTTGGTGCCGTCGAAAGCGAAGTACGGGCCAATCGACGGCAGGACCGCGTCTGCGTACGATGGTGAAGACTCAAGTCGACGTCCGGGAACAACCTTCATTTCCGACGGTCCTTGAGCAGGAGAGAGCAGAAACTGGAATGGAAGCTGTATAACGGATAACTTTCATTCGTCGGAGAATGTCCTTAGACTCGCTCGAAAGGTCAACGGCATCTGGAATGAGGACGTATTAATAGTTGCTCTCTACTTTACCTCACATCTGGAGTTTACCACTAAGTGGTAAACTTGACGAAGCTGATTATACCGGGAAGTACAAAAACAAAGGTGAAAACTATTATACTGCATGCAATGTATGTAGTACTATCGGTACTACATATTATTATTACTTCAGAAGTAGTATTTCAGATCGAAGCACAATGCTGAGGTTTGTGGCGGTGGCGCGACGCCATCTTCGCGTGCAATCTCTTCAACTCGCGCCTGTTCCGAGCCGCCTCGCGTCTGTCCTTGCGCACCCCCCGTCGCATTGCAAGGATCCTCATCGCTCCTCCTCCTCGTCGGAGTCAACACCCTACCAGGCGCCTTCAGTCGTTCGCCCTCACAGCGCCGTCGTATGGCAAAAGACGGTGAAACCCGCACTACAGACGTACCTCGAGCTAAATCACGACCTGATCATTCCAGTTAGCTTCTCTGTCCCTATAAACGATGGCAACTGGCCTGAAGAGACTTGGGGATACCCATTGGGCAAACACGCGGAGAGGCTGCGTCGATGGTGGAGAACAGGAAACCAACTACCGGGCTTTGCCGTCCAAGACCTATTGGAGATGGACTTCGCTTTCGACTTGAGCCAGTACAGATGGGACCACTTGATCATGCCCGCGTTTCTCCGCTACTACGAGCTCTACGGAGACTCCGATGTGCATTTCGGATTTCGCGTCAAGTCTGGGGACAGTGAGTGGCCTGAGAAACTGTGGGGGTTGAATCTCGGTTTCCTAGTCGATGGTATCCGCAACAAAGGGAACTTTAAAACTCAGGTTGAGAAGGACAAGGAGGTGTTGACGAAGATAAACTTTTGCTTTAATATCTCCGACCGAGACTGGGACACACGTGTGCTGCCGTCGCTGGTGATCTATCGGCAGGAGTTTGGCAACTGCGACGTCC
>LGSM01000150.1:0-71798 GCA_001314345.1 Phytophthora multivora | reverse complement strand
TTCTTCTCCTTGTCATCCTTCTCCTCCTTCTCATCCTTCTTCTCCTTGTCGTCCTTCTCCTCCTTCTGTTCGTGGTCACCCTCTTCCTTCTGCTCGTGCTGGCCCTCCTCACCCTGGTGGGTGTTGTCCTGGCTCGGGGTGTTCTGGCCGGTATAGTTGTCGTCCTGGTTGCCCTGGCTCGGCGTGTTCTGCGCCTGCGAACCGCGGAGGCCACCGCCGGCGCCCAGGTTGCGCTCGACCTGCAGCCCCTCAGCGACGTCGATAGACTTCACGTCGTTGGTGGAGTCGGCCGTCCAGCCCCAGGCGGCGTCAGTGGGCGACGTGGCCGAGGCGACAATCGCCGCGGCGAGCGCAATGTGCGCGATAATGCGGGAGAGCTGCATGTCTGCTAGTAGCTCGCGAGGTGAGTCGTATTGGAAGCGGGCTCCCAATTAAGCAAACGGTGTTCGCTTGGCTCGGCAAATTGCTGAATGAGCTCCATTCTACCTTGCTCCGCGGTCGAGTCGAGGGTGTAGAAGCTCTCGGTGTCTCTACGGTTGCCCTGTCAACCAAATCCTTACGAACAGCACACCGGCTTTGTACAAAACGGGGGCAGAGGAGCCGAGGAGCTCGTCGCGTTGATGTGAAGTTTGGGCCGGGATTTCCGTCCGTTGCCCGATGCCTCTACCGGTACCTCTACATCAGCGGCAGGAGACCTGGCAGGTGTCTTTGACCAGCCGCCCGTTTGCAACTTGTTCCCTACAACAGCGGCATCTACTACCGTAGGGCTGTTGTGTACTCTAGCAGGTGGGCTATGAATACAGCCGAGACGCTTTTAGTGGCTGTAGGACTGAAAATCTCGGGGAGGTAAAATCTTCTCGTGAGCACATCCAAGACTCAAGCGGATGTTGTCCGGTGCTTTTTGTTGACGGGAGTTTGACGGAAAGTTCTCGTTACACACAGGATGCAAAGCAAAAGCCGTGACAAGCTTTCGTTTTGGATACGCTCCCAATCAGATTCGCCGATAGCCGCGACGCGTGCGGCATTGAACTTGTTCCAAGAACTGCGTGGAGATAGGCTGTTTGTCACCTTCGTGTTTTCTGTCCGTCTGTCGTTGCATTGCAGCCTCTATGGTCGTCAACAAGGACGGTGCTTTCACGCCCCTCGGCATTTCGTGGAGTGTCGGCAGTTGCCTGCACCCGAACATGCTGCGTTACGGTCCTATTAGCACCTGCAAAGGCGTCGCAATGACTCAGCTGAGGCTCATTGCCGCCTTCATCTGATACCGGTACATCTACTGTAGACGCACGGAGACTTGCGCGGCGCAATGTTAGAGTCCAAGTTGGACGGCCTTGCACTGTGTAAAGGCTCCGCGTTTCCTGCGAGCTCGCCGAATTTTTCTTTCTTCAGCTTGAGATTTGACAGCCACACAGTGTGACAGTGCCGCTTCCCACCGGGCACTGTACTGCACGGATGGGGTCTATCTCTCTACATGTACATGTACCTACCGTACGTGCGTATTGATTGCCAGCAGCACGAACGTTGGGTCATCTGACAGCCGTCCTGACGCAAAGGTTAGTGAAAGAGGCCCCGAGCCATCGACCGTCGATGGCCCCGAGCCATCGACTGTCGATTCGTTCGACGGAACTCCAAAAGTATCCACATTGACTGGCTCACGTCCCGCGTGACTTCAGCCAACAGGTGCACACGCGGCGCTGGGTGATTGTCGTCGGAGCAAGGCAAAGCTGGGTGAGCTGCGGTCCAGCGTCGGCTCGTTGTGTACGTGCCGTAGCTTGTGAGATGTGTTGACCTGCGCCGCGCATTCCTGGCGCTATCCGGATCGGCATCAAGAAATTGCGCGTGTATCCAAGCTGGCTTTGTTAAACATTCAGGATCGATGAATAGATGAGAGAAACGCTACAGTACAGTGTACGTGTACTTCAGTAGTCCCGATGCAATTTGCTGCATTATTAATACATGTAACGAGAGCACTTCATTGCTAAAAATCAAAATTATATATGTATAACTACGGTACAGTAGCACGAAATTTTACAGCACACAAAATAATTCACACTACATGTAGCAGCTTTCGTAGTGTCGAAAGGCTCTTGTTGAAGTACAGTACAGTGTACTAGTAGTTTGTTTTCTCCTTTTTATCGCCCTGGTCCAGTACAGTAGCTAACTCTCACCGTCGGGTGCCTGGTAGTGGAGACTATACCTTTGCACAGGTAAACGAGCTCAGTAACTTCAGACTCCAAACCACTGCAACCAGATCCTTCGTGCATCGTGCATCGTACAGTACGAGTTTGTCATCGCTATGTAATCTTGCGAGCATCGAAACTCGCAGGTTAAGTATATTCGTCGTCTGAGTAAGCGTGATCGAAACACGAAATACATGTACTTATCCAATGGCAATGGAACATTGAATGAAATTGGTAGATTCTTTTAGCGTACTGCTGTGCTGTTTGAGTTCTGAGACGAGCTACTGCTGCAGTGTTCACACACCCTGCTTCTGGTTCTGGCCCTCGTTCTGCTCACCCTGCTTTTGGGACTGCTCACCCTGCTTTTGGGACTGCTCACCCTGCTTTTGGGAGTTGTCGTCCTTCTTCTCCTTCTTGTCGCCATCGTCCTTCTTCTCCTTCTTGTCGCCATCGTCCTTCTTCTCCTTCTTGTCACCATCGTCCTTCTTCTCCTTCTTGTCACCGTCGTCCTTCTTCTCCTTCTTGTCACCGTCATCCTGCTTCTCCTTCTTGTCACCATCATCCTTCTTGTCCTTCTTGTCCTTCTTGTCACCATCATCCTTCTTGTCCTTCTTGTCTCCGTCGTCCTTCTTGTCCTTCTTCTTGTCCTCCTTCTCCTTTTTTTCCTTCTCCTTCTTCTCCTTCTTTTCCTTTTTCTCCTTCTCCTTCTTTTCCTTGTCCTCCTTCTTCTTGCCGTCGTCCTTGCTCTTCTGCTTGCCGTCGTCCTGCTTGCCGTCGTTCTGCTTGCCATCGTTTTGGCTAGTGTTGCCGTCGTTCTGCGACGTGCTCGGCGTGTTTTGAGACTCGTCTCCCTGCTGGCTGGCGCCACGGAGACCGCCACCAGCTCCAAGCTGACGGCCGACCAGCTCCTCAGCGACGTTGTTGGTCGTCAGGCCCGTGGCGGCATTAGCGGGGATGGCAGTGGAGGCGACGACCACGGCGGCGAAGGCGATGATGTACGAAAGCTTCATGGTGCTTGGGTGTAGATTGGTACGTGTATTGGAAAGCTTCCAATGGGTCGGTTGGGTCGAGTGTTGGGTGTCTTGTGCTCGGCAAATTGCTGAATGAGCACTTCTATCAGCTTGAGCGAGGGCTCACACTTTCCTGACGTTCGAACAGCGCAAGATCCCATCTTCAACGTCTTCCTGTGTGCAACGTTGTGGACGCGACTTCACAACCCCATTGACTGCATTTCCCGAGTCAACAAAGGCCTTCGACATCCTTTTGTACGGTCAGAGGGTGCCGTCCAATTCACGGGATCTGTTGGTTGTTATTACTCACGTGGCCGAGCTGACGAGAGCGCTGAGGCCAAGTAAAGCGAGATCCTTACTGGTTCTTCAATGCTCACGCTCATTGGAAAATCTCTGCTGCAGTACAGCATGGCACTAGAGAAATATCTACGATAAGGTTTTAGATACTGTACTTACTACAGGTAGGTAAGGTACAAAGCGGAGATTCAGTCAATGTATGAATGCCGGAACTTGGACAAATTTTATCCCCCCTCCCTCTGCAGCGTTTTGTGCATGAAAAGTTACACGTTTCAGTCGTGAACAACTTCAAAATAAGCTTTTGTACGATTTGATCTTTGCTTCGTGTTCATAGTTACGATACGCTCAGACTCTCTCTGCTGCATCCAACAATCTTCAACACTGCGACTATCTTGATCCCCAATTTTCTTTGAAGTCGACACTCGAAAAAACACATTTCGATGGGCAGCGTAACGAGGGCAACCTTTACGTTGTGCAGTTTTACCGTGCACTAAGTCCTTAGTCACTACTTCAAGGAATGCCTACGGTAGTACGGTAGTACAGCGTACAAGTATTGAGATCAACCTTCGTTTTCGTGTTTCACGATTCCCTCAAAACTCGGTCTGTTCTTCTCATCATTTGCTTATTACATTCTTCCCGTCATCTTCCCGATCGCAATCGTTCTTGTCGTTGTCTTATCGACGTCGACGTCTGAGTTAGGTAGTGTCCAAATGCAATTTCAGCCAAAAGGAGAGAAAAATCCATGGCAAGAAACGATTTTCTGGTTCACCGCGTGCTGCGGTGCAGGAGGAGAGTCGACATCCGACAGCTCGCGTCCTCGCAGTCCTTCACTGTCAGTTGAATCGTCCCAAGAACGCGCGATTCCTGGCCCGTGAGCGCGACGGAGAAGGTGAATGCGTCCAGTCCTCGGAAATCCGCATCTGGGACGTATCTAACGACCCGATCGCCCACCACACGCAGTAACTTGATCGCTCGATCTCCTTCCTGTCCCACGTAGAAATAAGGATCCAATTTGATCGCAGCTAGACACTCTGGATCGCACACGAGAGACGGCAGACGCAGTTGTCGCTCACTCGGATCCCGTAAGACCTGGACAGCTCCAGTGGCTTCGTAGTTCAGCATAAACTCCTTCAGTTCCCGATCCCGGAGGTTCGACGGCAGATCCGTGTAGCTGTTTGGTGAATATCTGCGGAGATAAGTGTCTGCCTCAATCGAATCGAGCAACCCGTTGCCGTCGACGTCCAGGTGGTCGCGTTCGGTCTCGTCCAGGGCGACGAACAGCGTACCGTGTCGAGGGAGAGCGTGTACTTGGGCCTGAAAGTCCATAAAGTAGTTCACAGTCTCTCCTGCTTGGTTTGTGACGGATAAAACCCAGTCGGATATTGCTCCAGCGGTAGTATTCGGTCTTGGAGGTGGTAAACTGCTCCCGTTCACTGTCGTATCCTCAATCGATAACACCCACGAGCCTTCACTCGGCATTCCCCCGAATGTATAGCGAAAAGGTTCTTCCGACGACCAGGTTATTCCTCCTGGATGATACGCTGTCCGTACGGGAGTTCCACCTGCATATTGGGATAAAACGTGGCTCTGTTGGGTGAATACTTCCACTTCAGCAATGGATAAAATCCCGCGAGGACGTTCAGCTATAAGACGCACGTACTGCGCCTTTGTACCTAGTGGAGGCACAACGGAAACAACACTGCGGTTGGCTTGCCTCTCGTCCACTCGGTACGAGAAGATGGCGCGATCGAACGCGTCTGTGAAGCTTTCAACGTCCATCACCGCTGGACTGTCGAATAGTAAGACCCAAAACGGGAACATTGACTGCTCCGTGGCTTGTTCCGATGTACTGGCGCTCGGCTTGGAGGGGTCTCCCTCCCGATAGACCAGTAGGTCGCTATCATCGTCAATCGACAGTGGAGTAGCAAGTGTTACCACTCCAGTACCCGCGTTCACGCTGTTCTCACCTACAATTAGTGCCGGGGCTTTATCTAGGAACGTTATGTGCCACGTGAAAGCTCCGTTAGGAGACAACACTGCGTCTCGAGGTTCTCGCGTGATAAAGACCCGAGCGTTCACGTCTTTCAGTGCTCGAATCTTCGCTTCGAGGGACTCTTCCTGTCCGATTCCTGCCGTCTTGACGCGGACATTCTCGTCTTTAATCATCGCCACTGCGTTATGACTAATGGGCTCCGTTTCAAGCTGTTCGCCGTCAGCTGTGGTAAAAATTAACGTAAAATACCCCCTTACAGCAGCAACACCACCACTCGAATCCACACGTAACGTATACACACTGGAAGGAACGGCTGGATCGCTGGCCGCCCAGATACGAACGGTACCGACTGTGGCGACATCCACAAGCCGCAATTCCCACCACGCAGACTCGTTTTCTTCCGTCGCCGGCAGAGTTCGAGCTACCGTTTGTGTAGATACAGCAGCGCCGCGAATCTTTCCGTCAATGGCGTTCATCGGCCCACAAGTGCCACTTATCGAGCTCTGTAAGGCTGTAGCTCCTCCATCCAGAGCCAAATTCCTCCCTCCATCGAAATCCCTGAAGCTGTAGTCATACCCAACGCCACTAGTTGGATTCCGAGCTTCTGACACGAGTTGAGCGCGGTTTGGCAGCACATCGGGCGTGTCAGGTTGGCCGAATGTGTCCCGTACGTCACAGCAGCCATCGAAGAGAATACTCGTCCGGTAGCCGTGGAACACTCGAACTCGAAGGTCCTGAGCTCGTGGGTGATATAACCCACGTAAAGTCACCTGTAAGTCGCGTATTAGTTGGAACTTTGACGAAAGCCCGGACGTTCTGGAACGAATTAGATCAATATCTTCCAGATCGCTCGGTATCAGTTCCAGATCGGCATCTAACACCGGAAGCGCGGCGAATCGAGTGATCCGACCGCCATTTAACTGGATAGAGACTTGTGGATTGTAGGAAAAGTCCTCCAGTATGCCATCGCCGCTTGTTACAACGTATAGGAAAACCGTCTGCGTCTTGGAACTCCGAGAAGCATCGTAAATGGCTACACGGGACGAATTCTGGATAGAAAGAGATGGAACCCCTTGCACTTGGACGGGCGTGGACCATTCCACCACAACATCCACACTCTCTCCACTAACGTACGACCCAGGACGTTTGTTAGTGAAGACGTGAGCCACTTGCGGTCGATCTGTGTTGAGTCTCAACGCGTGGGCGTAGCTGAGACTTCGGTACAAATCTGAAGCTGAATCCAGACTGCTCTGATCTGTGGATGGAGTTCCTCTAAAGCAGCCCAACAAGTACGGAGCAGTGTTGATCGTCACATAGTATCGATATGCTCCATCATCGCCTATACGTCCATTACAGGCGTCAAGATCTGCAGGAACTTGTCCGTTTTCAGCGTAAGGTCCATACAAGGGGAATCCGTCGAACGCGAAACCGATTAAAGGCGAAGGTTGGCCAGCTTTATCGCCTAATTCTTGCAGTAAACAGTCGGGGGAAGCGTAATATCTGTACTCGCCACCTGAATCCACCAGTCCGTTGCATTTATCCATCAACACGTAAGCTCGATTGGAGCTGCTTAGGATATTCCCACTGTAAACATCCGAGTAGGAAGAGAAAAATGGCACTCCATTCACCATAACTCCAATCGGAATATCTCGAGGAAGTGACGTGGTGGACGCAGCTATCACCGGATTTCGTGGGAATTGGAAGACGTAGTTTTGTTTCTGGACGCTGAAGCGATTGTACGGATTCGGGAACGGCCCAAACTTGCTTCCCTTTGGCGGAACTCCCTTGGTGCGAACGACCACAGTTGACGACGTGTACGCGACCTTAACATTAGCAGGGTTTAGCCACGTATCTGCATGGTAAATGGCCGGGTTCTCGTCGATCACGAAGCTGTTAAACTTAGCCAATTCCGATAGAGATAACCCTTCCACTGCGGAGATATTAGCTGGATAGCGAAAGACAGCGAGCGGATCCTGAGCGTCCAGACCTTTTAAGCAAGGCATGAAAGGGGAAGAGTCCGAAGGGACGAGATGGTAGACGTACTGTCCGTTCGGTCGTATACGGCCATGACATTCGTCTAACTCGCTGGGTAATTCTCCCTTTTCATCGTAGAATCCGTAGACTGGGAATCCATCGAGCGCGTAAGCGACAATAACCGACGGAAGTGTAGGAACTTGAGCCGTACTACTGGACTCATGAGCTTCAGTAAGGTAACAGCTTGGTATGTTGATGTAGAAATACTGTCCATTGGCATCAACCGCCCCACCGCATTCGTCTGTAGCTTGAGCACTTTTGTTGTTGTTCTTGAATAAAATTCCATTCAGAAAGACGCCAAGGAACTTGTCGGGCGAGGGTTGAAGAGCCAAACTTCGCTGCGTCGGGAACCGCTGGAGCTCAATGAAGAACTTTTGCTCTTTGATTTTACTGCGAAGACGTGAGTCATGGCTCGGGATCCCATTGCTGTAGATATTGAGAGCTTTTAGCTGCTGCGAAGCGCTGAACTCGTTCTTTAACGGAGGAATCCGAGTCAAATCTGCGTCTGCAAGCCCCGTCGTCGGTTCTACCTGCGAAACGTAGATAACGTCGTCACTTGTAGTTGAAAAGCGGACTTCCGCCCAGTCGTTCACCTCGGGAAGGTCCAGTACAGCGTCAGTAACTGGGAAAGTTGATGACCGCTTGATACTGCCAACACCTAGGGCCAAAGCATTCGCTGATAGGGAACAGACGACGATTTTATCCCATTTCCGTCCAAGAGAAGCGCTTCGGTCTGCAAGAGGACACGATCTGTACTCCAAACGGTCCACTCGGTCTCCAACTCGGACTTTGTAGCCGAAAAAGAGGACGGAAGTGCCTGATCCAGACACGTAAACTGCTTTCTTGTTCTCTTCGATTGGCTCCGGATTCCCTGTAAGCAGAAGCAACGTGGGTCTGGAGCCACTCACTGTTACTGGAGTGGAAAACGTAATTGAGAGCGTAATTGTATCCCCAGCGGTGTAAACTCCATCGGCCATGGGACTTCCGACGCTAAGAACTCGTGGAGGCTCCAGCGTATCAATGTGAATGTCTCGATTGTTGCTGAGACTCCCTGTAGCTCCAGGTACAGGCAGTCGTAGCGATACAAACCGGTATTTCTGATCTGCTGCAGTTAGATGAGCCCCTGGAGCTGGCAAAGAGAGGGAATCCACCCCTGAATAGTCCAATGGGAGCGCCATGTCACCTGTACGAGTTGTATACATGAATGTCAGGACATTAGTCCCCGATCCGCCCGTGTATACAGCGTACGGCTCCATTGAGCTAGTAAGTAGCGCATTTACCGCAGCATTTGAAGCTATTGCCAGTCGTACGCGAGGTAAAACTCCAGTTGGAACCAGTACAGCTTCAGAAAAAGCGATACTGATGTCGATCACTTGGCCAGCGCCATAGACGCCGTTCGTTGTGGCCGAAGACACCGAGGTAACCCGAGGTGAAAGCGCGTCGATTCGAAGTGAAGACGAAGAGCTGAGGCTCCTAGCTGACCCTGGCAACGGTAAAACATTCGAAGCTTGAAGGGAAGGCACTGCGGTTGATTGCAGGACGACACACTGTAAGCTGTTGGCTCCAATGTAGTCGAGCTGTGCAGAATGATCCCCGGAGAGCACGACGTACTCGAATTCCAGTTGTTTGGAGGTTGAACCTCCGGTGTACACCGCTTTCCGGAACTCCACGTCCCCCACTGCGAGCGTTAATGTACAAGACTGGGAGGCTACGGCGCCTACGAAAACGGGGAACGAAAAGCGCACTTGAAGGCGGATTTTGTCGTAAAGTCCGTAATTTCCATCTCGACTAGCTGATCGAACGTCCACAACGGTAGGAGGCGTGGAAATGACGGTAATTGCAGAAGAATAGGACAAACTTCCTTTCGTTCCAGGCACTGGGAGCTCCAAGTTCGCCTGCTTTGTTGGTGTCGTCGACAGCGCGAAGATCGACCCGGTTAGAGAATTGATACTGGCGTAGTCCAAGTTTGAAGAAGAATCGCCATTCTGAATCTGAATCGTAAACACGAGCGTAGTTGTCTTGTCCCCTGACGTGTAAGTTGCTCCTCGAGTTCCCCCTTGGAATTGGAGAAGAAGAGAAGGAACCGAAGCAGCTTGAAGAGCGATTTGGAGAGAAAAGTCCACTGCGAGGTGTAAAGTGTCGCCAACGCCGTAAGAACCGTCGCTTTCTTTGCAGTAAACACGCTGAACGACAGGCGAAGTGGAGGAGATTTTGATCTCGACAGTAGCTGAGAGGCTACCAGGTTCCTTTGGAGCTCCAAGACGGAGAGGAACGTAGATCCCATCACGATCTGAAATAACCCCTCCGTTTAACTCCAACGCACTACGAGAAGCAGCTTCAAGCACAGTACAACTGTCGCCATCGACCACGATGTAGTCGAATTGAAGCTCAGAAGTCCCCGTTCCTCCACTGTACGTCGCGTATCTCGCAGTATTCGCGTTCAGTTTCAGTCGAGGAGCTCCTTGAACGGTTGTCGGGCCAGTAAAAACAACAGAAAGCACAATCTTTTGCCCAGGGGAGTACACGCCACTCGGAACATTGGAAACAACGGCTTTCACTCGGAATCCGTCGGTCCTAACGAAGATTTTACTGTTATTCCCCACGAGGCTCAGCACGGCATCTGCACGCACCGCAACACCAGGAACTGGGAGGAGGAGATTCGCTTCTAATACTGGACGTGAAGAGCGGCCGAGGATCCGAGCAGGCTTTTGTAGGAATTCTTTGCCTAGAAGAAGAGGACGGAGAATGAGGGAGTTCTCGTCCCAAATATCCAGTGCCGAATTTCGGGAATTGTCTCCTTTTTTCGGAAAATACGAGAACCGAAGGATATTCGTGTCGGATCCGTCTGCGTAAACTGCAGTGCGCTGATACTCGGAAGGAACGTTGAGGATGAGTTCGGGGACGCCAATTACTACCACTGGACGGGAAAATACCACCGAAATATCGATCTGCTCCCCGATATCGTAAGTTCCATTAATCGCTGTCGAGCGGATACCGGTAATAGCGGGAGGAATTGAGTCCACGATGATATTTTTGTTGGCAGAAAGGGAACCGACTAGCCCTGGAGCGGGTAAAGCAGTCACTGCCGATGTAAACGGGTTGGTAGAAAATCTTTTGATCTCAGAAGCACCAGAAAGCTGCAAAGACTTGACGAAATAGGCTTTATCCTCTCCAATTCGATCGTCCACGACGTCCAACCGCGTACTGGAGTCTCCAATCTGGACGATGTACTCGAAGGTGAGCTTGTTCGTCTTGTTTCCGGACTTCACAGGGACTCGACTTGGTGCTTCTCCTCCAGTATCCAGCAGTAGAACAGGAAAGCCGAAAACTACAACTGGTAAAGTGAATAAAACGTCAACGAGAATTGAATCTCCGGGGTAGTATTTCCCATTGGGAGTCGGTGACGTAACCGAGACGACGCTGGGTTGTGTGGGTTTGATCACAATTGCTCGAGTATCACTAAGCGAGTTCGCCGTCTTTGGCTGAGGGAGGGTGAGAACAGCGTCTGTTACTGGACGTGTGGCGTTCCTCTTGATACTCCACGTACTACCGTTAAGAGCAAGTGACGCCGCGTCCGTGTAGTCCAGTTTTTCACAATAATCCTGCTGCGTTGTCGTGTACTCGAACGTGAGGACACTTGAGCCGGAGCCTCCAACGTAAATTGTCACTCCCTGCGAACTGGTTAGCAAATGAAGCTCATCCGTACGGAGATTAAGTATCGGAGGCCTCGCTGCATCGCCCTGGGTCACTATCACTGGACATGAGAACGTCACTTGGATCCGAAGAAGTTCTCCAACTCCGTATTCTCCCGACGGATTCACAGCTGAAACACTCACTACTGTAGGCGGCGTCGTGTCGATCGTCAGTTTGTTGTTGTAGCTTAAACTCCTCAAGTTCCCAGTACCTGGGAACAACAGAAAGTCTGGATCTCGACCGTATAGGTCTCGGATCACTGCTCCGTTGAGTTTCAGCGCGTCTTGGCCCAAGATTTCCAGTTGAGGAGAGGATTCCCCAGGCTGAACGATGTACGTGAAGGACAGGACTGTGGTGGTGAAGCCGCTTTTGTCGATACACGCAGCGTATCCGGTCGGGTTCGACTGCGTAGCCAGTAGAAGGATCGGAGCTCCTGCTATCACCTCTCCGTAGTTTTTAGCCGTTGTGCCAGGTGTTCGAGGCACAACTGCGTAGTGACGGAAACGTAGTTTGATCGAATATCCATCGTACTCCGTCCACACAAGTCCAGCTTGAGTTGTACTGGAACATACGAGAGAGGAATCGATGCTGTCTCGCTTTGGATTGTGATTCAAGTCGCTTTGGCTCGAAACCTGGCTCCAACCAGTGTACACATTGCCTTCAGGTGGAAGTGTAGCCATTTTCACCACATAAGCACTGTCAGCCTCGCTCTCCCCTTCTAGATCCAGCCACGAAGAGTAAACGTTGTCTCCACAGGTGACAAATCTTTGCTCCATTGTGTTCAGCTTTGCTTTATCGCTCGTTGCTGCGCTGTTGATCGTTTGAGGGGTACTACCAGTATCAGAAGCTTCCCAATCCAAGTCGAGAACTTGGCCAGTGACGACTTCAGACACGTTGCTAGTTGCCGTGTCTCGATACCACGAGATCAGCAGTGCTAAGTCTTCAATCCCCTTCCGTCGAACTGCAAATTGAGGCTTATAAGCTGATAAAAAACTGTAAGCAGGATACGTGGACGGAAGAGCATTCAAATACGTCCAGGTCGAGAAATCCCGATTCTGGATGTTGCGTCTTGCGATCCGAATTTCGTACACTCCATCCGCTTTCATCTCCGACCAAGAAACGTACATTCTGCCGCGATAAACAACAGCTACGGGGTCGTCTGCATCCATCACTGGGTTTTCATTCAGCCCCTTGTCGAGGTGATTCCCGTCGTGGAAGATCCAAAGTGGCGCGTCATCGTCGTCATTTCGAACGGCAACACGAATCTGTCCGACCAATCCACTTCCCCCCACTGGGACGGATTTCTCTCTCCAAACCATCACAAGCTCCAAGTTGTACACTAGTAGCACCGGATCACTAGCAGCCATCGCCAAGTTTTTGTTAGCACCCATATTGGGGATTAAAGTCCACGGGTAACTGGACGCTAAACCTTCGTAGACAGCGCAGTAAATCAAGCCTCCTTCATCCCAAGCTGCGTATAACTTCTCCTTCCACACAGTCATCCCCACTTTCTCGATAAAAGTATTAGGGAGTCGATTAATCGGAGAGACTGACGCAGTCGACACAGAATCGAGAGACTCACTGGAAAAGACGCGTAAATACAGGAAACTCTTCGTAGGAGCATGCATCACGTCTCGCTCCGTCCACATCAAGTAAATGTTATTCTTGAACTCCACGGCTGCCGGATAGCGAGCGTGCCAGTCCTGATCTCGGTTTAAACCGGACAAAAGCACGATTTCCTTTGAAAAACTCACTTGGATCTCAATCAACTCGCCAGCTCCATACGCGCCGTCTTGGTGGTTAGAAGCCAGCTTTACCGCCGCTGGGACGGAATACGCGTCGATTTTAAGCACGGCATTGCTGGTTGTCAGTCTTGGGAGAAGTAAAGTCGCTCGGACGGACGTAGTCGAAGATGCACAATAAATACTGGCGCCCTGGAGAACGTTCACGTTCGGGAACGCGAGGTTGGTACTGTAGTCGTCCGTCTCAATGTGGTAGAGGAAAGAAACGTGGTTCGGCTGCGGTTGGTTCACGTATTTCGCGAACCGGTTGGGGATAAAGTCGCCATTTGGACGTAAAGATCCCGTCGCTAACTCCACCGTAGGAGATCCGACGACAGCTACTGGACGACTAAAGACGAGATGGAACAGGATTTCACCTGGCGCCACAGATAACGGACTCGCTACGGATGGAAAGCCAACGCCGTACGTGTCTGCAGCGGAATCGGAGATAAAATCCACAATCTGAGCGGGGGTTCCATCGATTTTCAGAGTTTTCGTTTGAGAAAGACTCTCTGGAGCTGTAGAAAGTGGTAACGTCACGCTTGCTGGGGTCGTAGGAGATCCCGAGTGGCGTAGAATGGACCCTCCATTGAGGGAAATAGAGGTACTGGTGACGCCCAATGCTGAGGAACTGTCTCCTACCCCAACAGTGTAGTGGAACACAAGCTGATTGCCAATAGTTCTTGACACTAACGCTTCTTGGGCAGCCGATGAAGGTTGAAGAGGGTCGCACAAGTCGGATACTGTAAGTTTTATCGCCAGCGGAACGTCAACCACTTTAGTGGAGTCGAAGACGATCTCAAACCGATTCCCGTTCTTCTTTGGAGTCATTGAAACTGACGAGATCCCAATCTTCGCAATGGCTTTGAACTCAAGAAGACGTGATTCCAACGAATTCTCATCGGTACTATCCGGATCATCAAAGTCAACGCATCCGGATGTTTCTCCGTTGTAAATGATAGCAAATTGGCCCGATGTTACAGGAACAACAGCGTCCACTCCGACGTCAATCAACTGGCGATAACCAGCGTACGAGAACGTTGCAGTGCCACCGGAGTTCAAGGCGAGCGACGGCGTCCCAGTTACTGAAACATCCGATGAGTAGGTCACAACGATATCCACGATATCCCCTGGCCCATACCCAACATCACCTGCCGCTGTATCCGGTCTACTCGAAGAGATTCTCGAGATCAGTGGTACTGTCGTGTCGATTACCAAGGCGCTAGTCCCTGCTAGACTTGCACTTAGTGACGCTGGGAGAGTCGTATCAGCGTCAATCCCCGAGCCAGAGCAGGCGGCACATCGGATCTTCGAAATGGGGACTGTAAACGTTCTCAAAGCTGTGGACGACGCGTAGTTTAAATCCGCAGAGGCGTCCCCCATCTGAACTTCATAGTAGAAAGTAAGCACTTTCGTCCCGCTGCCGCTCGTGTAAACTGCTTCTCCGTTCGAATTCAGTTCGAGAACCGGTTTGCCCTCCACTAAAACGCTTTCCGAGAACTCAATCAGTACGACAATCGCGTCTCCAGCTGCGTAAGTGGCATCAATCGTAGAGGAATACACGCGAGAAACCACAGGGATTTTATCTGACCTCATCACGGACAATAGCGTTTTTCCATCTCGTGATGCCAGAGGGAGTGGAAACGGGAGCGTCAAGCTCGCAGCAAGTGTTGGGGTCAAAGAAGACCGGAGGATATTCCCTGTCAATGCCGTTGTGCTCTTGTACGTGAGAGATGTGGCTTCGTCACTAGACTGGACCAGATAACGGAATGAAAGCACTTCTGATTTCGCTCGAGAGACTTTAAAGGCAGCATTAGACGACACAGAGAGCCCCAAACACTGCCCTGAGACTCCACCTGCTCTTTTACACGTGAAAGCGGCGCAAGCAGCATCCGTGAACGCAAGTAGCGGCTTCTTAGCGTCGTCTAGGCTGCTAAAACTGACGTAAAACTTGGCTCCATACACAAAAGCTGATGGATCTTTCACCACCTCAACCTGGATAATCCTGTCACTTTCGAGTTTTTTCAAAGCTGCCTCCATCGAATTAGTAGGTCCTCTTGCACGTAAATCCCAAGGTATACATCCACTTGTGACGTCTCCCAGCTGAATTTTAACTTCCCCCGTTAAAATCTCGGAAGTCGCAGTAATATCAATCGTTTGTGTACTAGCCGAAAGACCCGCACAACTTGACGAGTCTGCGGAGACTAAATCCAACATATCTCCACTATTGCGAAACTCCATAGTGTAGCGATAGCCGTTGAGTAACTTCCGCCTCGTAGCTGAGCGAAGTCCAATGGTATTCACCACAGCGATCTCTTCCAGTTTCGAGACGATTTCCTGTACTCCATCTTCATCGTCAGGCATGAGTTGGATGCAGTCCGTAGTATAAATCGGCGCCACTCCCACGCCAGTCGAAAAATCACCATAGGACAAGCGAAAGCCTCCTCCAAGCACAGGACTCGCCATGTTAATGCCCACATCGAACTCTTGTAAAGCACTTCGAGTCGTATACAAAGCGTCTCGAACTGTAACTCCAGTGTCCATTTTCAACTCGGGAGTTCCAGTTTGAACCACAACAGGGAAGGAGAAGCGCACCACAGCGTCCACCACTCCCGCTGCCGTTCGGATGTCCGAGTTTCCGTTCGGTCGCACAAGATTCACATCACAAGTGAATGGAGTGGGAGGAGAGGAGCACGTGAACTTTTCACATTCTCTACCAGAAGTTGGCTTCACTTGAAGAGGGAGTAAACCCATAGAAGGATACGTAAAAGTTATCGTGTATCGATATCCGTCGCGGAAAGCTGCAGTATTTTTCGTGACGGAGGCCTGCAGAGCCAATCCCATCATGGATTGCAACGCAGACTGGAGTGAACCCGTTCCGGTAGCCGGCGCTTTCGCATCTATACACGCTGTCTCCAAATAGTCCCCGTAGATCAGTTTATACGCTCCATGAGTGATTTTCCCCACGTTAAACACGTCGATTGTCTGTACCGTATTCACGGAAGTAATGGACGAGTGGATATCGCCAGCTAAAGTCACATCCTGCACCGTTGGACTGGAGGTTTCGACTCGGATTGAATGTCCAAAGTCCAGTGATCCAGGCGTGTTCAACTCCGGGAGGAGCAAATTGGCTGAAGTAACAGAGGCGCTGGACTTCTGTAGAATGCAACCTTGGGCGATAGGCTGCCATTCCTTGACCGTAGCATCCAGCGCACTACTTCTGATGTGGATTTTACCATTCGAGTGAGATTCTTGCCAAACGACGAATGTTGTATCTGGAGATTGTCGGAAAGTGACAATTGGCCGTGAAGCAGCACGAGAAACATCGTCATTTACAGCGGAAAGCTTACTCCCTCCGTCCAAGAACTTCCAGGCTAAAGTCGCTCCAGTTACAAGCGAAGCCACGCGAATTTGAGTTGCACTCGAGGCACTTTCCACTTCGTCCCAAGTGGCAACTAAAGTCTCCGTCGTCCCTAGTAATTGCACTGCCAATTTGAGGTTCTGAGCTGCCTGACTCGTATCAAAGTTCAAGCCACTTCCACTGTCAAGTCGCGACCATTGCGGGGTCGTGAGATCTCCATTAAATTTCTTCACGAAAACTGACGATCCTGAAGTTGCAGTGGTTTCCTGCCACCCAACGACAATATTTGAGTTTCCGAAGCACTTGATAGACGGAGACTTGGCAACCTTTTGAGCGTCAATGTTGAGTCCTACTGCTCCGTTCCCATCAATGAACTTCCACAATGGTAAAGCGTCTGTCCCGGTTTGTACAGCCACACGAATTTGCGCTGTATTTGTCGTAGTGGAAGTTTCAGACCACACAGCGTACAGAAGATTCACAGCACTCCCTTTAGACGCGCAAGAACACAAACGCACGTTCTGAGCTGGTTGAGTAGCAGCGAAATTTAGTCCGCGGGAGTTCTGATTCCCATCAATAAACGTCCAGCTAGGTGACGAGTCCACACCATTGAAAACGGCTACTCGGATTTGTGCGATCCCTGCAGAAGTTTCGCGCCAAGTGGTATACAGCTTTGACTGATGCACGACAGCTTGAGGTCCAGCAGCATTTGCGGTCGATACTTTGTTAAGTCCTGAGCTGGTGTCTACAAACGTCCATTGGGCTGGAGAGTTCTGCGTCGAGCGGCTCGAGAGAACTGCCACTCGGATCTGTGTCGGGTTATTGACAGCTGCACTAGTCTCCGTCCAGATTAGGTAAAGCTTTGACGAAAACGTGACCAACTCCGGGGCACTTGCGTCCATGTTCGCTGCGAAATTCACAATAGAAGACACCCCTCCGCCATCTTCAAAGCTCGCGATAGGTGGGAGCTGTTGCAGTTTGAAAAACTTCACTCGGATCTGCCGAATGGTAGCAGACGTCATTTCAGCCCAGCTGATGACCAGAAAGTCTCCGAACAACACAGTGCTCGGTGATCCTGCGTTCTGTGTGGGGTCTCGATTTAATCCATTGCCCCCTGAACATTTTAATGCTGTTCTTCCGAAATACGACAGTTTTCTCGTAGATTGTGCAGCCGCTACTGTGAATGAGAAATACACTGCGTAGTCCTCCATTCCAACGTACGTAGCTGGGATTCCAGTTCCCATTCCCACATTCAGTAGTAGCGATGGAGTTCCAGAGCCAACGGATGAATCAGGCACAGTGACGGGGTAATTAAACCGCACAGACACCACAATAGTATCTCCAATCGTAATCACTTGGTCTTGCGTCCGTGTGGAAACTGCCACCACAACAGGAGCCGCAGTTTGCACGAATACATTGTCCTTAAGCTTCAGCCGACTCCGTTCTGGAGGAGGTAGAAGCGTCGACGAAATCTTCAAGCTAACTGCACCTTTGATAACTGCACCGTTGGGAACTAGCGAGTATTTATCCGGATACAGAACTTGACCAGAGATATCTGCTTGTTGAACGACGTACGTGAAGGTTAGCGTGGTAGTTCCAGTTCCAGATTGATATACAGCCTGGTTCCCACATGTAGTTCTCAAGGTCGGGGAGCCTCCAGAAACGTCCACGTTAACGTTGGCTGAGTACTTGACCAAAAGATTTATCGACTCGCCAACGCCATAAGTTCCTTCTTCATGCGAAGTGGTCACATCCGTCACCGCCTCACATCCCTGGTTAATTGCTATCCCTTTGGAAGATAGTCCAGCTATTGGTAAAGTGAGTACAGCAGGCAGTAAGGGGGTAGCGGCTTTCCTTCTAATCCAGCCCAGCGCTGAGCCGTAAGCAGCTCGTAAGGAATTCACGTCTTTCACGTCAAAAATTGCCACTTGGTCGTCTTCAAGACAGTTAAACTTAAATTTCAGTGACGTCGAACCACTTCCTTCCGTATAAACAGCAAGTCGTTCCACTCCTGCGCTGGCAATATTAGTGAGAACAGAAGCTGTAGAGGAAGCAATCACTGGCAAGTCGAAAATCACCTCCAAATACAGTTCATCTCCAGCTTTGTACACTCCGTCCCGTGTGATCGGTTTAACTTGAGTAACACGAGGTGCGGCAGTGTTTATGACCAGGAACGCGGAGTTACTGAGGCTTCCAGTGGTGCCCGGTGTAGCGAGAGTAAGGTCCGCATTCGTGAAGGGGGTGCTGGACAATCGCTTGATCGATCCGGATCCAACTTGTAAAGCGGAAGTGGAAGTATACGCGAGACGGGACGACGTGTCCCCAATTTGCACGGTGTAGGTAAAAGTGAGCACTTTCGATCCACTGCCACTTGAATACTTCGCTGGACGAAATCCTGGAGAATAAATGGGGACATTCGCTCGGTTTGAAAGATCAGCCGGATCGACTCTTGTTGCTGTGTAGGTTTCTACCATCGTCACTTCATCTCGTAGAACGGAATCGACCGTCAGAATCTGACTACCAATTTTGAATTGAAGCCCCTTGCTTCCAGCGGTAGAAAGGTCGAGATAATACGAGGGAAAGACGACTGTCTTGCTGGACAGCAACGTCGGAGCTTCGAGCACAAATTGACCCGGGAATAAATCTACGGAGCCAGTACTTAGTAACAGTTGAGGAGTGCCAGTCACCACTACGGGGGTATCAAAAGTGACAATAACTGGGATATTATCTCCAGCGGTGTACGTCCCATCGGCAGTCGTTGTCGTCACGCCTAGAACCTTCGGGTTTGTGGTATCAATGACCATGTTCTTGTTGACTGAAAGACTCCCAGTCTCTCCGTTCGAAGGAAGCTTCAGCACTGCGTCAGTAGTGGGTGTAGTTGACTTCCTTTTGATCGATCCACCGTTAAGTTGCAACGCTGTCGTTCCAGTGTACGTAAGATCTGGTGAAGTATCCATGGCCTGGACAATGTACTTGAACTCGGCAATATTCTCAGCTACCACTTGGCTAAACGGGATAATCCGATCCACAGCGCCCGTTTCCAACACAACCGTAGGCAAGCCACTCACTACAATTGCTTGGGAGAAATACACGTGCACTAAAATCTCTTCTCCAATACCGAAAGTCCCGTCAGCATGAGGAGAATTCACAGTCTTCACGTACGGAGGCTTCACATCGATCTCTAACGCGCTATTCGTGGACAAACTGCTACCAATTCCTCGTTCCCAATCTCCAGCAAAGCTCGGGGGTGGTAGCATCGCATTCGCCAGTGTATTCGAGCCGTCATCATTAACAATTCGCACACCACCAATCGCTCGAAGCGACAAAGCAAGCGAATCACTGTTCGCATATTCCAGCCTCAACGTATTATCCCCCGTCTGCACTGTATAGCCGAATTTCAGGGTATCGGGAGCGGTTTGAGCCACAAAAGTCGCTTTTCTATCCGGCACGAGCACTCCTTTCCTGATCTCCCACGCTGTAGCCGTCACTGAAGGCGGGTACATGTCGTGCCCCAATACAACGCCATCTCCTGCTGCGTTCGTTGGGTCTCCAGTCATTTCTACCAGATCTCCATCCGTTCCTACAATATTCATCGAATCAAACGTTACAGTGATATTATTTCCGAAGAATGTACACGCGCGATCCTCGTCGATGCTGTACTTGACCGTCACTTTGTCAATCCGGTTCATTCTCCTTAAGTAAGCGGCCATGACTTTAGCCGAGGCGTCCCACGGGATGTTCCCCACTTTCTGGGTTCCAAACCCTACTGCGAATTTCCCTTTAGTCGCCAGACAGCGCAAGCGCTGGACTTCCTTCACCTGACAAGACGCAGCGTGGCATCCCGTCTTGAGGACGACGTAGGGAGTTCCAGAACCCGAAAGTTTTACTGGACTTGTAAATTGCACAAAAATGTTAATAACTTCCCCCACTCCAAACTTCCCATTAACATGGTCAGAATACACCTTCACCACCTTTCTAGGGCCCTTGGGATGTATCCGGATGGGCTCGTGGGGCACTTGGATATTCAGAAGTAACTCTCCCCCGTCAGGGATCAAAAGATTGGCATCTAGGCGGATTTCCTTGGACGAGCCAGTGTTTACGACCGCGTCAGCATCAGCAGCTTGAGGAACGGGCTCGATGCAGCTCGTAGACGTTAAGAAGCACATGAACAGCAACAAATAGAGCCATAGCGGCAGCGGAGACACCATGGTGTCGCTTCAAGCTTTGCGTTACTTAAGATAATATATTAATACCAAATTAAGTTCGTGTTGAAGTGGTATAAATATAATTTGTTTTTATGGAAGTCAAGGCGAAGGTGAAAATCCGAGGTGTGGCTGGCTGTGACTTGCTGCGGGGCGTCGAATCGGTGGATCCCAGAGCAGCGGAAGGTCTTCGGCGAGAGAAACCGGTGGATGCCGCTCCAGATGTGGATTTCCTGCTTGAAGAAGAGACTCGGCGGTCGATTACAGACCCGTACCAGAAGTTGCTGTTTGAAGTGAAGGTTTTGCATCGAAAAGGAAACTTTAAGAGCTCGCAGGGGGCTATTATTGTGCAGAGAGTACGGGATATAGCTGCTGGCGGGAAGACGGAGCTCGATCTCTCTGGTTTTCTCATTTCCAACGAATTCGTGGACCTTTTAGTGCCGTATTTACGCTCAAAGACGTGCAAATTAGCAGCGTTGAATCTGGCAGGGACGTCCATTGGTGTTGAAGAGGCGGTTACCATTGCTAGGGCAACTAACGATGCCTTACAGATGCTGCAGTTCTCTGCTCACCCGATACCTGCTGGAATTCTTCGAGTCCAAGCTGCAGAAAGTGGAAAAGTAGTTCTTTCAGGACGAAACTTTAACCATTTGGATGCTGCAGCAATTGGGATTCTAGTGGAACGCCAGCGCAAACATCTACAGAAATTAGATTTGTCGGGGAGCTTGCTGACTGGACCGAAGTCGAACGTTTTCCAAGGCATCACGATCCTCTTTGAGTGTTTAAAAAAGTGCCGACATCTTCAAGAGCTGAAGTAAGTACTGGATCTACGTCACTTTACGTATTCTTAATCGTATTATTATTATTATTATTTAGTCTTGGCAATGCAAATCTGAGGTCGGATGGACTGGTAGCATTTGCTAACGCTGTTCAAGACTTCCCAGTGCTGGAGAAGCTCGATCTCAGTCAAAACCGCCTGGTACACAACAGCACCAACGAGAAGCGTCTTTCAGGGGTCGAATCGTTGTGCAATGCGTTGTGGCGAGTTAAAACACTTCGTGACCTCAGGTACGGCAACATTTTGGGATCTGTGTAATCGGTCTCACCATTGTTGTGAAAATCTTCAGTTTGGCTGGCAATTATCTTGATTATGAGAGCTCTGTCTATCTTGCTACAATGCTGAAAGTGAATTGCACCATCGTGACGTTGGCACTATCGCAAAATCCCCTTGGAGACGCTGGTGCTGTGGACGTGTCGAGTGCGCTGAAGAAGAACGCCACGTTATTAACGCTCAAGTGAGTATCCTGGGGCCAAACACTACTGTGTTGGTGATAACTCCATGTTGAATGACTAGTCTGTGTTTGTTGTGTTGCCGTAGCCTGTCGGATTGCCAGATCAGCTGTGAAGGAGTGACTGAAGTTGCTACGGTGCTGCGGAAGTTTAACAGCGCTCTTCGAACGCTCGAGTAAGCCGATCCCTGCTCACTCTACTGTAAACAACTAAGGTCTCTGATCTTCTGCAGCATTCAGTATAACCCGGACGTGCGGTCCCAGGGATATCGGAGTCTTGTCAAATGTGCGTCAGTCAACCACAAGGTCACTAAAGTTGCTATGAACCCTGGAACGAGGTACGAGAAATACGTGGCCAAAGTAAAGGACTTCCTAGCTGTCAATGAACTTCTCAACACAGTGCAAACGGTAAGTTGAACGTTTGTGTAAATGTCATATTTCTTCTTACACAAACATCTTCGTGCTATTGCCCTCCAGACTCCAACGCATTTTGCTGGATTCCCATCATTATCCGAGACGCAACGTACCAACTTTGTAGATAAACTGGAGCGGTTTAGTGACAGCGAACTACTGCAACTGCACGAAGCGCGAATTGTCGAAAACGCTGTAACATTCTCCGACGAAAAGGAAGCGGCCGGTCTTGTGTCTCTACGACACTATGCTGCAATGGAGCAATACGCGCCACTAAAGCGACTTTTGTGGTGCTTCGAGGTGGGAACTCGCCACAAAAACCTCATCGAGCGCTCAAGCAGCAAGAAAGAAGCCAATAATGATGAAGACGATGAAGATATATGGGACTATCCGCTAGTTTAGCCTCATACTGCCAATAACCAACGAGAAGAGGAAAAAAAAACGGTTGTTCAGGAAACGACGCTGCACTTTCACTTCATCTCCATCGTCTTCTTACTCATGGCAAAAAGTGAGTGCCTCGTAAAGCTACTACTATGACCATTAGCACGCAGAAATGAACTAAACGCGCTTTGTAGATCTGAAGGCTGGGCCTATCACGCGTGTATGCCACGTGTGTGGGCGACAGTATGGCTTGTCGTCTTTTGATATCCACCTGAAGCAGTGCAAGCAGCTCTGGGTCCAGCAGGAAGAGCTCAAGCCCAAGAACGAGCGTCGTCCAATTCCCAAAACGCCGCCTGGAATCGGTGAAGGCGGCGGCGGAATGAGTCGGCAGGAAGTGGAGGCACTCAATCAAGCCGCACAAGAAGCTTACAACGATCACGGCATGGAAAAGTGCGAGTTTTGCGGACGAACGTTTGCAGAGGGCCGACTTGCAATCCACAACAAGAGCTGCACAGCTGACAGTGTCTCTAAAAAGGTGGCGGACGGAGCAGTTCCTCGAAACAAGAAAGGTGAGTTAAGTGGAAACCGACCAAGAACAATCAGCATAACTTACCGTACATTGAATGGCAGAGGTTGTCGACTACGGGCGTGCTCGTCCACCAAAGCAGCGACCTGCTAGCCCTCCAAGTGGCGGCAAGGAATCGCCAGCTCATTCTCCACAACGACCAACTACTTCTGGGGAAGCGCCGCGTGCTCTAGCTGGTAATCTCGCCAGCAATCGGAAGAAAGATGCTGGGTCAAGGATCCAGTCTCCATTGGAGCAGAACGTGGACGCAGACTCGCTCAAACAGGAGCTACAAGGGAAAGAGAGCATGGTCAGTGTGATCCAGGCCAAGTTAGACCGCTGGGAGGCCACTACAGTCGCCACTTTGCAGGAAATTAGAGATCTCAAAGAGGTATTCGCTCAGCTAAATGCTTCATAACAAACATGAGCTTTACATTGTCTCGACTGCGGTCGTCGCGAGTGGAGATTCCCAAATTTTCAGCCGCTTATCGTACGACACAGTAACCAGCATCGGGGCTCCAGAGGAAGAAACCGTAGTCGGACACACGAGATCTCGCACCAGCCCGTCGTGAGCGTCAAACGTCTCCACTACACGCTCGGAAGCGATGGACCAGATGAAGATAGCGCCGCTCTCTTCATTGTTGGAGATGACGTACTTTTCAGAGGGATGCCACACAGCACGCGGTTGGCTGTAAGGTCCTGCCTTGTGCCCGTAGAAACTTCTCAGCGCCAAGTTCTGCTTCATCTGTTTGCAAAATAAAGCGGAAAATGAGTTCACAATGTATCATTTCGACAATAAAAGATACCACGACTCACGGAGAAGATGAAGTTTCGGTTCGAGTCTGTGGCTGCAAGCAGGTACTTTCCACTGGGCGAAAGACTCAGGTCCATTATCGTGTAGGACACATGCTCGATCCCATCAGGGTTCATGTTTACTCTGCCAATACAACGATAGTAAATTAAGTGAGAATCGGAACGACAGCCAGAGTAACCGCGCCACATCTCACCTTTCCTTCTCCAACGTGGAGCAGTCCACATAGTGCACGTAGCAGTCGTCTCTCACTGCAATCACCAACAGTTCGCCACTTGCTTCTCCATTATCCTTCACCCCCGGTGCAAAAACCATCGCTTCCACCGTTCCGTTAAAGTAGAACGACTTAATCTTCTCGACCTGTTCGCTTCCTCCTTCTTCTCCTCCTCCCACCAACTGCTGGCACTGGTAAATGTTCAGCGACTTGTCACTGGACCCAGTAGCAAACATCTGTCCATCCTTGCTCCACGCGAGCTTGAAAGCCCCGTGTCTGGTGTGGTCGTGGAACTCAGCGACTGTATCTAGCCTCCACTCTCCCCCATGCTGTATCAGTCTGTATAGCGCGTGCTTCGCATCCATCCCCGCAGCCACAAAATAGTCCGCGTACTCGTTCTTAGGGTTAAATACCACAGTCAATACTGGAGCACTGGTGGCCAAGGCACAGAGCTTCTTGCCTGTCTTCCAGTCGTGGACGCAAATGCATTTGTCTGCTCCCCCGGAGATGACAATTTCGGGTCTCGTTGCGTGTGCGCTGACACTTAACAAATTCCCATATGAGTGCACGTCGTCAAGAGCTACAAGTTGATGGGTTTTCAGCTCTGGACCGGGCAGCAGGAGCTCGTCCGGCACATGGAGAAGACTTTGCGGGTCATTGGAGGAATCCTGAGGAGTTTGCTCCTGTTTTTCAAGCAGCAGACGGTTGGCCTCGGCTAGAATTTCGTTCTCGTCCGTCAGTTCCTGGATCTTCTTGGTAGTAGACGTATCTAGATGGTCATAACGCTCCTGTAGGGCTTGCAGTGCTGCTCGTAGTCTCGTGTTCTCGGCCTCCAGATCCATTTCTTGTCAAAAGTGACTTTCGTTTTGGGGAAGATCGGATTTTAATTCATTCTGAAGGGTTTCGCTGACGTCAGATGGCTACATTTGTTTTAAGTCTTACTTCTTGAAGTATTTGAACTTTTCTTGCCCTTTTTGGTCTTCTTCTTCTTCTTTAAGGAACCGGTTTTCTTCTTGGCTTTGGCTGTTTTGGATTTGCGTGTGAGTGGATTGACAAGCAGACGAGAACCTGCAAAGGGGAGATTCTGGATGGTCTCAAGCAGCGGACGGTCTTCGGGTACAAACAGCCCACGCTCCAGCACTTGGGGGTCGAGAGTCAAGTTGTTCGCTTCGAAGAGCCGACGGATCTTCTCCATTTCTTCCATCTGAGACTGGCGGAGGTCGCTAGTGGAAGCAGCGAGTTGAGACTCCAGTGGGTTATAACTGGATGTTGATCGAGGGAGAACAGCAGCACTGCGACTGCTTTTCGGAGCTCGCTTCCCTTTCGCAGATTTAGGCCCACGACCCGAGTTTCCTGCTTGAGAGCGCGCAGAGTTCCGTGATGAGGAAGCTTCCACGCCACGGCTTGAGGTTGCAGAAGTATTTTTCTGCAAACGAGGATGAAGTTAAGAGTTTCTTTGTGACTTCAGCAAATATCACTGTACCTTATCAAGTTGGATTGCAAAGACTCTCCGCAGTGCACTAGCTTCCTGAAGACAGCGCAGTTCAGGGTCTGCAGGCAACGGCTCTGCGGGGATTGTACCTCGAGGGTGTGGCTACAACAGCGACGTTAGTCTAGAATTTCCGAAAATCCACAACATGCATTGTAGCACCTTTTGCATAGCTGGTTTCTTCATAGCTATGGGATAGTCTGCTCCTTCGGAGTAGTAATACGGCACGTGGTAGCTCTGCAACTTCATCTTTTCTCGCGTTTCACTCCTTCTTTTCCTCTTTTCGCTGTCACCTGAGGCCGGATCCTCCTGCTCATTTTCACTCGCGCTCGACAGTTCTTCAGACGCTATAGACGTGCGTCTCTCCAAGCCACCGACAGAGATCAAAGCCTCCTTGACACCAGACGACCGTAAGTTCAAGGAAGCGGACGATACCTCTCTCTTTGTTTTGGGAACGGACGATGCTGAAGCCAACCTAGGTGGAACGTAGTTGGGCGGCAGTTGATTTCGAAAGTGCATCCCTCCACCACAGCTACTTGTTGGCTTTCTGTTCTTGATCACAATTTGAGCAGGTTGTTTACTGCTCGTTCGGCGTTGCAGCTTGGAAGAGACGGTTTTGTCTTGAGCTGGTTCTTCCTTCGTAGGTTTTGCTCGTGCGACAGCAGCAGACTGATTCGACAGCGCAGCTGTTCCAGCCAAGTCGGGATGAAGAGTTTCGGTGCTTCTCTGAGCGAATGGCTTTTCCTGGTTTACACCCTCCTGCAGCATTTGACCGAGGCCTGCTACCAGTTTCGTCGATTCTCGCTTTCGAAGGTTCTCAGACTCGTCACGGCTGCGATCCATAGCCCACCTTTGCACCCGTTGCTGGACTTCCGCATCGTTCTTGCGTTTATTCTCTTCTTCTTGACGCCGTCGGATCCACAACAGATTCATCTCGCGCTACCAAACAAAATGTTAGATACAATGTGCCAGCTTTCGGAAAAGTAAGTATTGCAGATAAAGAACCTCTGGGACTGTTTCTGGGTGATACAACTTGAATGTGGCGTCAACAATTCGCTTCTCCTCTTCCTCCTTCCGAATTTCATGGAGGTTTTGTGTTTTAAAATCGATAACGTTGTTATCATCCTCAATGGATAAACCCTTCATAAATGGAAGCTTGGTCAGTCAATAGCTAGGGCACCAACATGAATACAATTTACCCTCTCTGAAACATCTGCGCCACGTGATCGTAGTTCGGCTATTCGACGAATATGGGAGGCTCGTAGGTCGGGCATTTTATATCTCTGCAACGCCCTGCTCAGTTAGATTGGCCCAACCTACCAATATAAACATATAGCATACCTCTAATTGTGTGGATACAGCTGTGCTTGTAGCGGGGCGGACGTTTGTTTCACTGGAGCACTTGTCCAGCCCTGGTGCTGGCTGGGAAACAGGTCTCTTCGGAGACTGTACAGGACGTTAAATGCGCCGATACGGTAAGAAAAACACGCAAGAATACAATCGCACCATGCGTGGGGGAAGAATTGGCGTGGACACTGTGGCTGGCGTCTACAAGCATAAAGAAGTGAGTAACTACAACGTCCTGCTAGTTTTGTTGATTTTGGGCTCACAAAATTTGTTTCGGTTGCCTCAAACCAGCGAAGCACCTTATCAAGACAAACTTCCTGGATGCTGGAGATCTAAAAGTAAAGGATTAAAACCTGCACTCTGAGCAACAACAGTGTACCCTTGGCCACAAACCTTGATGTCGTTGCACTGCTGAAGCATCGTTCGCAGTGCGAGATAGCGCATAGCTAGGCGTTTGTGTTCCTTGTCTCTTTCGTAGCCCGTTGGCTCGTGCATGTGCAGGAACTTGAGCATTCGCTCAAAACAAGGCTTCTGCTGCTTTAATACGCGGAAGCTATCCATTGATGGAATCTCTTCCTGCATTATCGCTAAAGCGGATGCATCTTGGAGGATTTCTGTCCGAAACAAGAACGAGATTAGTTGTACGAATAGCGACGGATGTACAAACGGAGACTCGCCGGCGACACTTATACGTTGAAGAGCTTTAGGCTGAAGGCGTTGAGAGAAAACAGTTCTAAGAACACAAGATAATGTGAAAACATGAACACCACAACATATAGCAGAAGAGGTTTGTCACGTTACATGAGCTGCTCCATCTTGTCCGGCGGCGATACTGCGAGCATGAGGATTCTCGTACTATAGTTCAGAAAGAAAATCTCCTCTTCAGCGACGCCAACGCGTTGGCAACTCTACTGCAAACCTCCTCTTTTTTTGTTCGTTTGACCCCTTCAAAATAGCATTTCTTCAAGTGCGTTACAGCGATATGAGTTCGTCGATGTCAAGCGCGGAGCCATGCTTCGTGGCCTTCCTCAGCATTGTTTTTCCCTTCTTGGTGCTGCTTCGTGTCCCAACTTCCGTCATGCGACGTGAGATCCCGCTTGCAGGACGTGGACGACGTAGTGGTGGAAGTCGTCCTTCCTCGGCGGCTTTCAGAGTGTTTCGTAAGCGTTCTCCTTTCGCTAAGGCTGATGCTGTCTTGCCTCGAAGGTTCTTTGAACGAACAGCCTTGATAATCTCGTCAGTTCGAGCCTTGCCTCGTTCGCTCAAGTAAACTCCTAGAAGAATTAGCACAGTGCTAAAGTTGTTCTTCCGTGCGGCCCTAATCAAAGCACATTAGTGGTTTAAGCCCGAGGCCATTCATCAAGGCCAAGCAGTAACCTTTACGCACCAATGGAATGGAGTGTCTAAAACACTATCCGTCACAGTGCAAGAAACCCCGTGCTCTAACAGAAGTCGAACCTCGCTCATTGAAACTCAATTAGAACAAAAAGTATTTGCATCAGAAGAATCCACCCACGTACAACTTGCGAATGCCCTCTACGAGCGGAATCGTGCAGAAGTGAAAACCGGTTGCAAGTGCTGTCGACACCGTCCACTTGTGCGCCTTCTTCTAAAAAGAACCTAACCAGGTGCTACAAGCAACAACGGTTAGATATACACACATGGCGCCAAACAATCAATACTACGTACCTCATGCCCCCACCAGCAAGCGATTTGAATGAGGGTTTCGCCGTGATCAGAGCGAGCTGTCTTCACCAAGAAATCATATCCGAGTCGACGGGCCTTTTGCATCTCGGCAAATACCAGCGCACGAACTGCTTCCACTGGAAGACCTTCTTTAGTGGCTTCCCATATCGACAACTTGGCCTTGCTATCACTGTCTTGGCCGCTTGATAGGTCAATCTGTGGTACTTCGTGGTGCTTGGGGCGACGAAGCTTCTTCGCCCTATCTAGCGCAGCTTTTAAATCCTCTTCTCGCTGGTTTAACCCTTTCTTCCAGAACTCTTGACATTTGACGATGAACATCGCGTGGTTCTTTTCATCGCTTAACCGACGGCGACGCATTTGCACAAGGCGAGTAGCTAACAAATCTTCCTCTGCCATTTGCGCGATCTCTTTCATCCTTGCTTCAGCAGTCCGATATCCCCGAAGTAGTTGCGTTTTCTGCGCTAAACTTTCCTCCAATTCGCGAATGCTCGTAAGTGCTACAGCTACCGATGGATGCCAGTCTTCATAACGTTTTCCCGTTGAAGAACAAAAACCGTTGTTAAAATCCGTCAACCCCATTGCACGTCGTAGAAGGGTTTCAGCGCGTTCAAGTAGCACGCTAATGTCGCTTCCTTGGAGGATTTCCAGCAGTCGAGAGTCTTTCAGGGCACATAGTTCATGCGACTTCCACTTGACAAACGTAGTGCAGGCATTATTTATCCGCGATACATCTAGATCCACAAAATAGCTGTTCATGAGCAAAATACCACGCAATAGCGCTAAACATTCGCTGCGCATCTCAGCCAGAGACTTGTGGAAGCGCTCGGCGTGGTCGAGTCGAGCTGCAAGGCATTCAGCCGTTGTAATATCCTCTCCCCGGGTTCCCAATGAGACAACGTGGCTTTTGATGCTTTCGAGAGACTCACGCCAGCCTGAAAGTAAACTGGATAAATGTGGGAACTGCTGCTCCTCCTCCACTGAAACAAGTGCGCGACTGTCAATCTCCGCCTGGATTTCAACCGACACTTGCTTGAGTTCGCCCAGTTTCAGCTGCATTGTACCTGGATCGGTGAGTACACGCAACTTTTCCCGCTTGGATGCGACGTCTTTGGCGGCAATGCGTTTCCGAGCTGCACATTGAATTGACAACGCAGCGACATCGCGCTGATTACCTTCTGCGGATGACGATACGTATTTCTCCGGCTTCTCCCATATGATCGCGTTCGTGCCAGAATGTCGGTAGTAGTATTTTCTTGATCGAGGGTCATAATACTCGCACCATTGTTCTTGAACACTTCGCTCCGCAGCCAGAATTGCCAATTTTTTCTCTTCTGTTGCAACAGCTTCTTCTTCATCTCGCACCTGCTGCTTCAGCTCTTCTTCTTCCTCCTCTTCGTCAGCAAGTTGCTTTACACGATCTCGCGCTTTTTTGGCTCGAAACACGCTCTGGATCTTCACAGCACCAGCACTCCGTTCGTCTTTGATTCCCACTAAGAAGTCGCCTGGCTTCTCCCACTGGGACTCGCCTGTGTCGCTATTGTAGTAGTATTTCTGCGTTGTGGTAGGATCAAACTGCTCAGTCCATTTGCGCGCCTCCTCCACTCGCTTGCGGTCCTTTCGACCGCGAAACAAGCTCTGGATCGCCACGGACGCGCTGCTCTGCTGTTCCTCGTCCTCTGGAGTCTCCTTTGCCGATTCCTCCGCGGTCTGGGCCCTCTCTGTATCTATATTAATTGGCTCCGACATTAACACTGCTTTATAAGCCGCAGGTTCGTCCCAGGAGCTCTCCTGCGTGCGCAAGTTAAAGTAGTAAAGCTTGTTGGAGGCTTCGTCCCATTTACGGACCCATAAAGACTCTTCTACAGCTTCATCAGCGACGGGAGCGGTATCAGTCAATGCAGAATTCGCTAAAGAACCAGATCCATCTACTTGCATGCCCGTAACCTCACCAATAGAGCTGCTAGGCTCCATAGTCTCCGCACCTTGGTCTGCATCCGCCATTGCGTCGATTCGTGCGGAATGTTGTGCCACTTCAACTTTCGATCACCGAAATACCTAACCTGAACCGGTTCACGGTTAACATCTGAACCGTGGCGACTTATCCTTTTTTACTTGCACCTTGTATACTTCTCCATTTACCTTGCGATTTGTATGTGTTCGGCTGGGTGGCCAATGAGCCAACCATTCGACGTCGCCCTTTGGAGCTCCTGAGCCCCATTCGCATTCGCTTATCACCAAGTCAATATGGTAAGACACGACGCCTCTAGGGCGAATATGACGCAGCAACAGCCAAGAGAGAGAAAGAGAGAGAAAGATACAGCTACCGAAGATCACAGGACACAGGAAACCATACAGGAATTACTGGGAAATCTGAACTCAACGGCCAATGGATCCAGGGCGAAGTTTTTGGCAACGAATGTGTCAATTCTCCCTTCTCTCTCTCTCTATGGCTGGAATATCTGCTGAGCTTCTCTGGTTATTGTGAGCGTGGGAATTGACAGGCCGTGTGTTATGTTCGCTTGTGCCTGCGTAGCCGTCCCGTTTTTCCAAGAACCGCAAGAAACGCGGACACGTGAGCGCCGGCCACGGCCGTATCGGCAAGCACCGCAAGCATCCGGGTGGTCGCGGTAACGCCGGTGGCCAGCACCACCACCGTATCCTGATGGACAAGTTCCACCCGGGTTACTTCGGTAAGGTCGGTATGCGCCACTTCCACCTGCTCCGCAACCGCACGCACTGCCCCACCGTGAACGTGGAGCGTCTGTGGACTCTGGTGTCGGAGAAGACCAAGGAGCAGGCTGAGAAGGCCAAGGATGGCAAGGCCCCTGTCATTGACGTGACCAAGGCCGGCTACTTCAAGGTGCTCGGCAAGGGCCGCCTTCCGGAGGTGCCCGTGATCGTCAAGGCTAAGTACTTCTCGGCTGAGGCGGAGAAGAAGATCAAGGCCGCTGGCGGCGCTTGCCTTCTGACTGCTTAAGCTTACGAATAGCTTGACTTAGCGGTGGTGCGAAACATAATGGGAAATAAACGTGGAGACATGACTTTCCTCTCATTAACGCGATCGTTGTGTTAGTTGCTTCTATTTGCTAGTTGTATTCCAAATGAAGTTGATCACTGCGTCTATGCTGCTGTTTTCATCTAGTAGACGTTCCATTTCAGCTTGCAAGTTGTCAACATACAGTGACGAGTTGAACAGGACTTGCTTGCCGCCGTGTACGCATGTGATGCGGAAGATAAAGCTGTTCGAGCGTGTGGAGAAGCTCAAGACTTCTCGAGCATCCAGTGGCGCTTGTTCGTCTAACAGGATTTCTCGAGCGTCGGCAACCTGTGTACTGCCCCGGTACACAACGTCGAAGACGCGTTGGTCTTGGCCCAGCACGTGATCACACGCCTCCAGTGCAGAATCCAAGTCGTCCGCTTCAGCCTGCAGATTCCTCTCCCCGTCCGCCACCATCACTTTGAGCTGGAGATACCATCGACGCAGTGGTGTTAGGTCTTCCAGTCTCAATTGCTGCAGTATAAAGCCTACATCGGTCAACCACAGCATCAGTCAAATGCCCTACAAACGTTGAGCAGGTATCAATCCTACCACGTCGAGCTGTGATCGTCTCAATGTCCGACAACGTCGTCGCTAGCAGAGCAGCAGTACTTGGCCTGCTGAAGTCGAGGTCTTTGCGACGTCTAGCACGGCGTTCGTCCAGCTGCTCCTTCCTTCGAGCCTCGAGAAGCGCTCGCTCCTGTCGCCGAAGCTCTACGACCTGCATGGTCCTAAATGGATATAGGGTGATGTGCCCTTTTCCACCAATTGCATGACGCAATTCACATTTATAAGGCCCAAGACACATCCAGGGGGAGGCTACACGGTATTCCTCGGCAACAGCCTGCTATATATGGACTGCTGGTCGTCTATGGAGGTTATTAACTGTTCAATGCACAGCGTGGCATGGCTTCTCCATCTCGAATTGCAGACGGCCAGTTCGGTAATCGGAGCCACATTTCTGCTCACCTTCAGCTTTCGAATGGGAACTTTCGTGTCCCGAGAGATAATGACCCACTGGTGGGAAAACTCTCTCCTCGCCAACGCCAACTCGTCCCAGCACCGCCAGTCCGTCCGCACGCAAGGAACTGGGGGAAGCCAGCCGATTCGGTGCTGTCTCCGCGGCAAAAGACGCCTGTCAGTCCAGTGAGCTCTACACTTGTAGTCAATAGACCTTCAACCGGGAGTGAGTGCAAGAGCGCGCGAGCCAAGTTCGGTCGACTCGCGATTCCTGCAAATGATAGCGATCTTTTCACGGGAACGTCGTGCCAGCGTCCCGCTACATCTCCTTCACCTCGAGAGCAAGACGATGGACAGAATATGGAGCCGCAGTCCCTCTTCCCTATTAACGTTCGAGCACGAGAGCACGTCGAGATTAAAGCTTGTCTCTTGGCTTACACACACCGCTTGGATGTTGACGAGCTGCATCGAATCCGAGGCAACAACCAGTTGGCATTGAACCGCTTTAAGATGCAGCGCATTATCTCTCGAGGCGGAGCTTTCAGTATCGACGGTAGCGCTCACGAACAAGCCAAGCGCAAAACGACTTTCTTGCTTCGACATTTCTTCGCCTTACAGGATAATTCGCCTGCTCAGGATCAGCTCTTGTGTGACGTGGTTGATGACTGGGCCATTGGAGATCACGCAACGCCGGATGAAATTTCTCGACTGTGGAAAGCCATCAATGAGCATATTGAACAGTCATGTACGTCAAAGCAATTGAGCCTACCGCTCTCTGTGCTCAGTCTAACGTCAAGTCGGTATCTTTTCTTGTAGATCTCCTACGTCGCAAGCTGGTAGTGAGCTCCGACCCCGATGAAATCTCTGTAATGATCGCGATGGATTGTCTGAAGAAGCTTCCTGAACGGCTGCCTGGGTATCGACGGGTGCTGGACGTCATAATAGCTGTGATTGAGTCTGGACTTTACGTGAACGTTTCGCTTCCGGATCTAAGGCGTGATGATGACGAACTTCCACATGAAAGGAAGCTCCTGTACTTTGAAGCATTCAAAACTTTGCAGACTACCGCGGAAGCTGCACCGCAGTCGTCTACTTGCCGTGCGTCGTTGAAGTGTCCGTGGCAAGACATGAACAGCGACATACCATTTCGACAACGTATTGAGGGTTTCTTCAATCAGCTGGAAGATGAGGACGACATGAAAGAGCTCTTTGGACTGCTGCTTCGTGGAAACTTGGCGACTTTAGCAGTCTCCGCTTATGAAGCGGTTCTCCAGTTTTATCTCGAGGAGGAGGATTCCGCCCGAACAGAAGCATTCCTTTCACAATTGATGCAGAAAATCAACTCTACAAATGCTATGCGGTTGTTAACTGAGATCGCCCATTCACATTTGGAAGTTTTGCAGAAGTTTGCGCTTGAAAACGTCGATTGTTTGGTTGAGGAAGCTCCACTTGCGTCTGATCCAGCGACTGAGACAAAAATACCAGCTCTGTTCCAGCGCCTCGTCGACCAACATCCTAATGAATTTGCCGCCATTTTATGGCGATCGCCGTATTTGACGGCGCATATTTTTCAGGTTTGCCTTGTCTTAAGAGCTGCACTGGGTTGCTTTGGTTTATCATTGTTTTCTTTCGTTTTTAGGGATCTGAAAACCTGGTAGCACGCGTCTTGGAGCAAAATGTATATCGTATCTCACAAGTTCTCACACAACGAGGGGAAGTTTTGCTACCGCTTTTGAGGCACACGTTTAAGGAGAACACAGTACGCTCTCTTTCAGCAAACATTTTGTATTTTATTATTCTAACAATCGTGTCAACATGTACTTGAAGGCGGTTCTGGAAGAATTTCTGGTCAACCACCCTCGTGGCCTTGCAGATCTGCTAATGAATCGCTCTTCATCTGTCGCAGCAGTTGTGAAAACAAAACCATACATCCTTGCAGGTAAAATACTGGCGTGGCCATGGGATCTCTGCTGTTCTAACGTGAATGTGTGCCTACATGTAGATATCCTCCAAGCCTGCCACCCAACATTAACCAATGTCCTTGCTGCCACGCCAGAAATCATCAGCTCAGTGATCAAAACCAATCCACAAGCTTTGCCTCAGATTGTTCGGGAAGACTCGTCCATTCTGGCAGCAGTATTCGCCACGGTACCGCAGTGTCTAGGAGATACACTTGAGAAACATCCTGAATTTCTAGTCGATGCCGCACACCGCAAGCCTGCACTGGTATCTCGGTTGTTTGCTGAACACCCAGACTTGCTACTTGTAAGCTGCAACTCCCTGCTGTGTTTGTTTGGCCCAGATATTTTACTAACCGTCACCCTTTCCTGCGAACAGGAACCTCTTGAGGCCAATCCGGCGCTTTTCACCACTTTTCTTTTGTACCATCGCAGCGTTTTACCAGATTTCAACGATCCAGATTTCGACCCCACTGTTTTCAAGCTGAAAGCCAAGATAATCACGGAAACTGGTGTACAAACGAGCAACAAGCTCAACCAGGGGCGAAGAAAACTCCGAACTCGCGAGAAGTTGAGAAGAGAATGCGAAGAGCTTCTGGAATCTCTTCGAGCGGTGCCAGAAAACGAAATCACTCATGCAGCAACGAGTGCGCAGTCCACACAAACTGAAGACGAAGTTCTCACTGACGATGCGCTGCCGACTTCAGACATCCTGAACGTAATCGCTCGAATATACGTGGCCAAGATCGCTGCTGATGAACACGATGACATGATGAATCGTAAGCGACAGTCTCTGGCCGATTTCGTGATGGAGGCTTACACTGTCGAACTGGGGTTGAAGCCGCTGGCTAAAAAGAAGCTTTTGAATCTGCTAATCGCTGCGAAGCAGGTAGGCAATGTCCCGGAGGCGATGCGTGTCAAATGGTTTCGAAGATTCATGAACGCTATTCCAGGTGATCGCCCATTACCTCAAACTGCGTTGGATTTCTACCTTCTAGCTCTACAGCATGTCACCCCAGGAGGACATCTTGCGCTACGTCTAGACGCAGCATCGTTTAGTTCCTGTACAGTCTCGCAGTCAACGTGGAAGGCGCTGGTGGATGATCCCTTAGTCAGTCGACTATTCGACAGTAAAGAGCAGCGTCAACGGATACTAGCTTACCATTGCGTCTCAGAACCATCGCGTCAGGATGTAGGAGGTACAGTGGCCAGATCTTCGATAACGATGCTGGCAGTGCTTCAGCTGGACGATGTACTGGACATGGTCATGAAAGTCTGGATGCAGTATCAGCTACGGTACAGTGATGGTAGTTCTCCATTGACAACAACCGCCCGCTAATTACTGATCTGTTTGTAGGGTGCGTGATGAATGGTCAGCAGTCTTCCAAGATATCGCCCCAGACGCCTCTGGTGCTGTTCGTTTCGACGGTAGGCTGATGATTGCACCAGTTGAGTAGGACACTCAGCTGACTTTGTACGGAATTTCTTCGACAGCATTTTCAACGATGGTACAGACCAAGCTCCCGGGTCTTGACAACCGATCGCTTATGAAAGTCTACAATTCGTGCGGCGAAGAAAATGAACATGGCGACTTCATACTGTTCTCAGTACGCACCTTCTCATTTATATCTGCTCTTACACGTCCGTGTTGTTTCTGCTCACGTACAGTATGTGCCATTCCTTCAGGAGGATTTCACGTTCGCAATGTCGATTTTGCAAGAGCAGCACGTTTTACGCCAGTACACATCGTCTTCATCGTCCACTGCTTCGTCGGCACAACTGTTGACTCCGTTTGCAATATCCGGTAGGCGTCACGAGATATAATATTACGACAAATACGACAAAAAAAGCTCCACAATATCGAATAAAAATTTCCTTGTACGCCAAGGTTTACCCTTGTGCCCTTGGGTGCACCGGGAACAACTGAATTTGCCGGTTTTCCTGTAGTGCCACTGCAACTTCATACGCTGACGGGCGCTGCTTCGGATCCACATGCAGCAGTTGCTTGATGATAACGCCAATCAGAGGCGGAATTGAGATGAAGTTCACGCACAAATAACAAGATTTGGGGCTACAGGATGCGTCGATATGACAGAACACTTCTCTTCTCCAATTCGTATTCGAAGAAAGATACGACGGCCCGCCACGGAATCCCCACACGACGCACTGCACCAACTATTCGTTACAAATACGACCCCCATTAGTCTGTTGAAGAAAATACAAGAAATGATCAAAACTACTCACAATGACTCCAGCGGCCCACATATCCGCTGCTGCGCCATTAAACCCTGGTCTCGGAGGTGCCATGCTCTGATGCGACCTCACTTCCGGAGCTACAAACAGCGGCTTGAACTTGATGCTGGCGTAACCTTCCCCAACCATACCGCGATGGTCCATGATCTGACTGCTTCCCAAGTCAATAACCCTCGGTCTTGTACTTAGATCCACAGCCACGTTGTATACATCCAGATCTAAATGGGCCACACTTTGTGCGTGCAAATACGTCAACGCCCTTGCAATCCCCGTGAAAATCTCAATGCCCTCCTTCATCCACTCGTGACCCGAGCCTCGATACACGTAAGAAATGCACTCCAGCTTGGTCGGGGCCTCCCCATGCTCCTGTGCGAACTCGTGCAAGTGCTTGAGCATTAACTGATGCACGTGACGGTGCGCAAAAGCTTGTAAACTCCCATTGGCGACGTATTCCGTGGCTACATATTGGTTATAAGCATCACTGGCGTATTCCCAGCGGATCATGTAGTCATTAGCCAATGGGGCGTCGATGCCGGCCATTTGCAACTGCCCCATGACTCGAATCTCGCTCTCCACATCGTCTCGTTGCAGCAAAACTTGAGCTCGATCCATGATTTTGAGCGCTACTGGCACCTGTAGAGCTGCGGCTTGGTCTATCCTAAAGTAAACGCCTGCCAACACGAAGCCACAGCGACTAACAGCCAATTGACACGCATGGCGACGCAACGCGATTACGCCGAGCTTGGAATCCCAAACCAGGTAAATGGACGGCACTCGCATAGAGAACGGACGCGAGTGGCAGGAGACGGCGGGGTGGCTCACAGTCTCGTACGGGGGGTGGGCGCCATACTTCGGGTATTGCGTTGTCACGTACCAGACGTCCATTTACGGTTAGAAACTCGACCGGAGCTTCCCCAGAAGCTTATGATACACTTTCTTGCAAAAATACGTAAGTAACGGATTGAAGTAAGTTACTTCTTCGTAAATTGAAGTAGTTATGTGAAGTAGGGTTTACTCTTGCGATGGCTACAGTCTGTGTCAATGCGGTGAGTGGTGCTGCTGCGGCTGCGGATACGACGAAGGACGAGCGCTGCATCCTCTACGGCTCAGCCGTGCGAAGTACACATAAGATTGTACGGGTTTCCAGTGGTTCATGTGTTGCATTTGCTGAGTTACAGCGTCAGAAAGAAGGATCGACGGCGTCTTTCGGTCTGTTGGAAGCTTTGGCGCTTTCAGAGACGCATCCAGTGGAGTTGCAAGTGTCTCCTGTAGCTGATGATGGTGTTGAGACTGGTTCCATCGCTTGCAAGTGCAAGTTTGGGGCTGTTAGGAGGGTTCGCATGCGTTTTCAGAGCCGAACGAGATATCCCGGTACAGTGTTTCGTGGATTGCAGCGGATCGCTGGCAGGTTGTTAGAGGGTGTCGTACTGTGGAGTGGGAAGAAGGCGTCAGTGGGCTGGTTGAACCGCAGAGAACCTGTGGAGTACGTGGATGTTGAGTGGGAATCGACTGGAACCGGGTGTTGTAGCCATTTGGGGGTGATTTCCAGTACAACTATAGTTGAGTTGGGTTTCGCTGAAAATTCGGAGGTGCTCAAAACTGCAGCGTTTGAGTCCGTGGACGTCTATGTGCAGAATATTTCTATCGAGCTTGGGGGTATTGATCGATACACAAGGACGTTGCTGCAAACGATTCTCCAGCGGCTTGACCCAAATGTGGAGCAGGAGGCGATGGTGGCACCAAGTGTTGGGGCGCTCGTGAGTGGATTGCCAGGTATCGGCAAGACAGCGTTGGCCAAGGTGATCTGTAAGTGTTTGGGCGTGACGACGGTTTTTCTGAATGCGGCGGATATTTTCCAGACGTACGTTGGTCAGTCGGAGAAGCAGTTGGTCAGCATCTTTGAGAATGCAGTGCTTCAATCTCCGAGTATTTTGCTGATCGATGGAATCGAAGCAATTGCCAGTAACCGTCGAACTCTTGCTGATTCCCAGAGTGCGCTTGAGATCGGTGTTTTAGGAGCATTGTTGGCTTCGTTGGAGAAGCTTAAGGCTTCTTCTCATCGTGTGTTTGTCCTTGCTACTACGACTCAACCGGGGCATGTGGATGCTGCAGTACTGTCGAACGGGAGGATTGACAAAATTGTCAATATTGAGCCTCCTACACAAGCGGAACGACTGGAGATCCTTCAGATAGTGACAAAGTCCTGGCAAACTGATCAAATGGATGGATTCATGAACCAGTTGAGCGAGTCCACGGGCGGATTTGTTGGTGCGGATCTACTGAGTCTTTGCCAGCGAGCACTCCAAGTGTGTCTGAACGAGGCGGCAGCAACGAAGACCGAAGCAACTGCACTGGTACATCCACACCATTTCGAGAAGGCACTAGCAGTGACCTACCCGTCCGTCCTTCAGACACACCACGTCTCGCAGAAGCAGCGCCAGCCAGCGTCTACTTCAATTCAAAAGCAGGATCAGAGTACACCGCAGGGTGCTTTCTCTGGCGTTTTCGGGATGGATGATGCGAGCCAAACTCTCGGTGTGTCCTTGATAGAACCACTGGAAGATTGCAGTCGGTTCTTGAGATTTGGAACCACCCCACCAAAAGGAATTCTTCTGACGGGACCTCCAGGATCTGGTAAAACGCATCTAGCCAATGCTGTTGCCGAGGAAGTTCGTCGACGTGGACTCGCGTCTTTTGTGTCGGTGCAATGCAGTGACTTGCTGACGAAGGTCGTTGGTGACACTGAGAAGGCGCTTCGCGAACTCTTTGCCACCGCTAGAAATGCTGCGCCGTGTGTGTTGTACTTCGACCAGATTGAGAGCATTGCACCATTACGAGGCTTTGACACCAGTACGGAACAGACTTTTGACCGGATGCTGAGTATGTTGCTGGTTGAAATGGATGGCTTCAGTACGAGCCGAACCAAGCTGCAGCGAAGTTTAGCCAGCGATGAAGCGCGCATGGCGTTCCTCAAGCAACACGTTGTGATCCTTGCATCCACATCAAACAAGGAGCTTCTGGATCCTGCCATTCTTCGACCCGGGTAAGACTTTTAGTTGCTTTTTTATTTTATCTGGTACTTCACACTGAACTCGTGCTTGTTGTGTATTTTCTATCAGCCGATTCGACGTTCACATTAATGTCACCTTCCCGGATGAAGAAGCGAGGTGTGCGATCATTCTTCAAGCGTTGGAGAAGGTCCCTATTGATTTCACTGGCGAATCAGTTCTCAATTCTCGTGAGGCGCTTGCTAGACACATGGCCAAACACACGAGCGGTTTGTCCGCTGGAGATGTCAATGCTATTCTACGCGAAGCTGCCATGGCATCAATGCGGGACAACCTAGAGGCGACGAGTGTAGCTTTCAAGTATGTGCAGCAAGCTCTGAGCGAGGCCACGTCATCATCAGCAACAACGTCAACGAATTCAACGCCACTCTTCGCAAGCAGGCATTCTCGTAAGAGGGATGCTAGTAAGCGTTCAACTGGATCTCGAGCTTCGATTCGTAGTAGCCAAGCAAGACACCGCAAGGCTGATAGTCGCCGCTTTGCTGCATAATAGAAAGCGGGATGTTTGCCTCGGGTTGAGGTCAGCAAAACATTAGAACTTTCGTACGTGGATTCCTACTGTTTCTTACTAAACTACGTGTTGTCTCTCGCTCTGTTCTTTTGTATGCGGCTCGCTTCAGATTCATTACGGCAACTACAGTCGAGAAGTATGTCTTCTTCTTGTTTTATTTATATATTTAAAAAGGATAATTGTACCACTTGCATGGTACAATCTCAATTACGAACAAAATGCGAGGTGAACGGCGGCGGCCTACCCCGCATCTTGGCGCCTTCGCGCACCATCGGAACCGATACAAGGACAGCCCACCGGATTTCTATGCGCTGGGCCAGCAATACCCAGAGTTCAAGCAATAGTAAGTGAACCTTTGGTAGCTACTACTGCCAATTGTACTCACGTCGATGGCAGTCTTCGCAATGTAGACGATATCAAGCGCCGAGCGTCACTCGCATGGGATGATCCTTTCGCTGTCAGGTACTATAGAATTTATGTTACTGTTTAATGGCAGTACCGGTATGGAGAGTTCTTGATCAATTGTGAACAGAGAGTTGACCAAGACGCTGTTGCTCCACGACTTTGAACTGCAATGGGATATCCCCATTAATCGGTTGTGTCCTCCTGTATGTAGTTGTATCAATGCTTGGAGCGTGTGAAGTTCTACTGCTGACGTGTGATTTACTGTTGCTAGTTGCCGAACCGCTTGAATTATCTCCACTGGATCGAGGATTTAATTGCCCAAGCGAATTGGAACGAAGTTACTGCGAGTGACGCTGTGTCGGGTATTGACGTTGGGACAGGAGCGAGCTGCATCTACGCGTTGCTTGGTGCCACGATGAATAAGTGGAAATTTATTGCGACGGAGATTGACGCTGAATCCTATGAGTGTGCAAAAGAAAACGTAACTCGGAATCAGTTGGAGAAACTGATCTCTGTCAAGAGGACGCACACCAAAAAATTGCTCTTGGAGCCATTGCAGGACGAGCAGCCAGACTCGAAATTCCACTTTGTTATGTGCAACCCACCCTTCTTCGACAGCATGAGTGAAGCGGACACGAATCCAGACTCTGGCTGTATGGGCAGCGTCAGTGAGATGGTGTACCCGGGCGGAGAGGTAGCTTTTATTGGGAATATGATCGTGGAAAGTGAGCAGTTGCAGAATCGAGTGCTCTGGTTTACTTCGATGGTCGGCAAGAAATCGAGTCTGCGCAAACTTCTAGCCTTGCTCCGTGGGGCGAATGTACAAAGCACTCGCACAACGGAATTTTTCCAAGGACGAACTAAGCGGTGGGGAATCGCGTGGACGTTTTCGGCAGACGTGATAGATGACCCCTCCGTACGTGTTGGAATAGTTTGCTGGGAGCGAAGCATCATGATTGTATGGTTAATGTTTTGTTTTGTGAATTGCTTGCAGGCAAAGGTACTGGGAAAGAGGAAAGAAGCTCATCGGAGACAAGAACTGAGCTTCCAGGTTCCACTTATAAGTGAAGAAGGTTCGTTTATTCGTTGTCGATGATTCGTTATCTCGTGAATAATTAACTTCCCTCTTCCCCTTCCTTAAATTGCAGCGGCGAGTGGCTGTGCTTCAAAAGAAGAGGTTCTTCAAAGAATTCGTGAATTTGTCTCCAGCAAAGCTGAGCTTCAGCTTTCGATGGATACTATGGGACAAGAACAAGAGAAGGTCGATGGTGAAGGCAAGGTGGACAAGGAGGAGGAAGAACAAAACTGGTTGATGTGCCGACTGGAACAACACAATTTGGTTACTGACACCATGTCGACTGAAATTCGCTGTGCTGGTCGAGTGGAGATAGACACTTTAGAAGAAAGCAATGGTTTCGAGGTGTTGGTTTCTTTTGAAGAAGGACAGCGCGCTGCGTTCTGGGCGACAGCTGACTTGCTCCAAGCAGCAACCCTTCGCACAGGGCGCCAGTGGCGAAGAAAGCTTCAACGACAACAACAGGATTAGTGAAGTCGCAAGAAATGATCGTTGTGTTTACTTGAATTCCATATTCTTGATTGCCAAAAAAACTCACAGTTCGGCTGCTATCCATCGTTGTGACTGCCAAAAAGACCATGTCTATTCCGCTGCAGGTTTGCTGGCCGACAGTGCGATCAAGACGTTCCCCATGTCGGTGACGGTGTTTCGGATCATGGTCCTCTTGGCCTCGTCTGGTTGCATCCAATACAATGACTCGATGTACTCATGCAACGCAGATTTCACTCGGTTCTCCTCCAAGTGCAGCGACGCCAAGTTCTGGCAAGCGTAATGTCTCACGTCATTGCGTGGTGCAGATTTGGCCTTCTGAAACAAATCCAGCGCCTCACCTTTCTTGCCCTCCTCCACTCGAATTAAACCCAAGTCGTTGTATGGGTTCCCAAACGCTGGATCCACTTGAATAGCTCGCTGGCATTCGCTCACGGCTTCATCAACCTCTCCGTCCAAGTATAAATGCCATCCAAGATACGCATGTGCGTCTGCTGTCTCGAACAACTTGATAGACTCCGCATAGTACGCCTTAGCAAGTCTAGTCTTGTCCTTCATCTCGAGATCCTCGCTTGTCAGTAAGTGAGACGCACTGTGAATGAGCTCCAGTGCTCCATTGAGCGCCTTGGCGTCTTCCTCCGCCAATTGGCTTTTTTCCCAGTCGTATTTCTCATTGAACGTCGTGGGATGCGGCACCTCTGCAAACTGGAGTAGCTGGCGGTCGTCACCATCTCGATACAGCAGATGCACACGCTGCGATACCATTTTATGGATCTGCAACGCTTCGTCCAACGCGTCGCTGAGCTCCTCTTGGGGTCGAGGCTCTCGGAATTCAGCGCGTAAGGCCTGGACGCAAGAGGCGCTGGAGCCGAAGAAGTCACACCACTTGGCCCCCTTGTGCCACTCCACCTCGCGCGGCAGAAGCGCCTTGAAAGCTTCGTGTGCGTCCAGCACCTTGGCGCTGCGCAGAAGCGAGCGGTACAGCGCCACCGCAAGCGTCGAGGACGGCATCGACCCAGCTTGAAGTGAAGTGACCAAAATTTGAGCTTTTAGTCCGATTTGATCGATTGTGGTGTGGCACACTCAACTGCAACATTTCGCCAAAGAGTGTTGGTTGTCCGCGTCGGCAATGGTGAAGCTCGAGATCTGCGGGATCCCCGTGGAGTTCCCGTTCCCGCCGTACGAGTCGCAGCTCATCTACATGGAGAAAGTGTTGTTGTCGCTTACGTCCAAGCAGAATGCTATCCTTGAAAGCCCCACGGGAACCGGCAAGGTGCGTCCGCAGTTTTCCAGATATAAACACGTTTATTTTTTTTAATAAAATAATATCTAAAATATACAGACGCTGTGTCTGCTGTGTGCGACGCTGGCCTGGCGTCGAGAGCTACAGAAGAAGCTGGGAAAAAGTGCACTAGCACCACCAAAACCTCCAGGCGCGTCTCTGGCTTACGAAGGCTACGGCAGCGACGGAGAGAGCGATGCGCCGCAGCTGCCACGGATTATTTACTCATCCAGGACACATTCGCAGCTGAAGCAGGTGGTGCAGGAGCTCAAGAACACGTCCTACCGCCCCAATGTCGCGGTGCTGGGCTCTCGAGAGCATCTTTGCGTCCACGAGAAGGTGTCTAAGCTCCGAGGCACGAGGCAGAACCTCGCATGTCGATCCACGTGCAAGGACAGGAGGTAAGGATTGCATAGTTGTAGTTCTAGTGCTTTGCTTGATCTCTGATATTGTTTCACATAAATTTCCAGATGCATCTACAAACTGGGATTTGATTCCTATGCAAAGAGATCGAAGAAGAAAGCCCAGCCAATAATGGATATTGAGGAGCTGGTGACGACGATGAAGGAGAAGACGGTGAGTTGGTGCTACACCATAGTTTGGTGAGTTATTTCACAGGTTGACAATTTTGTTCTGTATCTTCGCTGTTGTGCAGATTTGTCCTTTTTTCCTGACTAGGAACATGCTACCTGAAGCTGAGATCATATTTGTGCCGTACAACTACCTCATCGATCCTATGGCGCGCCGCTCAATTGGCATCTCCATCGAAAATTCTATTCTGATTTTTGATGAAGCACACAATGTGGTACGTGAATGTATGCTTCGGCAGTTGTGTTGTCATAGTGTTGCTAAGAAAGGTTGCCATTGTTGACGGAGTAGGAATCAATTGCAAGTGATGCTGCGTCGTATGCGCTGTCCTCAAACGACATTTCTGGCTGCATTTCTGAAGTCGACACGTTTATAAGAGGACTTTCGAACAACAGTATTCAGTTAAGTGCCGGGAGCAATTTATCGCTGGAGGTACGATGGGGGATTACGCTTCGACGGCTATTCAAGACAAACTAACAACTCTTCTTCTTTAGTCGACCCAAACGCTGCGAGCTCTGTTCATGGAAATTGACAAAGGACTCAACAGTTTCCCGTTATCTACCAGTGGAGGGTTCACAAAGGTAACTATTGCGGGAACTGATCTGACAAGAAGTGCGATCAATTGACACTTTCTGCGATTACAGCCAGGGCAGTACATTTTTGAATTTTTCGCGCAGTTCAATGTGAACTTCGATACGTGTCCTCTTGTTCTCAATATGATCGAAGAGATCATTGAAGTAGCGCATGGAGGAGACGACTCGCAACGAGCTGCATCCAAACTCGACACCATGCTTTCCTTCTTGGGCACAATTTTTCGGAGTAAAGAGCAGCACATGCAGGTGACTGACTGTTGCTTCTCATTCTAAACGTCGACCAAATGAATTTAACCATTGTATGCTATGCAGGCAGCAAAAAATTATCGAGTTCACATTCAAGAAATTCGCGAAAGGTATCCATTCCTCAGCTGAGGTTGCTGTGTATCGTAATGTTCCCGTCTAAGAATGTTTTTTGTCGAGTAGGCCTTCGAATACTGGGCGCTTGTTTAATACTGGCCGAAACAACAAGAAAATCACGCGCGTATTCAATTACTGGTGCTTCCACCCTGGAGTAGCTTTCCGTGAAATTTGCGCTAACAATGTCCACAACGTCATATTGACCAGGTTCGTAAATCTCTATCCCCATGCCGTTTGCGTGTTTAACAACTGTGCGATTTGTGATTGAAATAGTGGAACACTTTCTCCATTGGATACGACAGTCAAAGAACTTGGAATTGACTTTCCGGTGCGGTTGGAGAACAATCATGTGGTTGATTCCGATCAAGTCTGGGTGGGTGTCGTGGGCTCGGGTGTGACTGGCAAGCGATTAAATTCGAGCTACAATTTCCGGTCAACCGAAACGTACCTGCTGGAACTAGGCAACACGATCGTGAACTTTACCCGCCTCGTCCCACACGGCCTCCTGGTCTTTTTCCCTTCTTACTCCATTCTGGAGGAGAGTGTCGACAAATGGCGACGACCTGCGTCAGGCGAGTCAGCTTTATCCATTTGGGATCGCATTGTTCAGCAAAAGCAAACGTTTGTAGAGCCTCGAGGGAGGGCTGATTTTAAGGCGGTGGTGGATGAATACCATCAAGCTATCTCGGACAACCCAAAAGGCGCGGTATTTTTTGCCGTGTGCCGAGGAAAGGTGCGTGTGTCCGAACTGCTTAGATTTCGAGTAACTAACGTTTTGCCGTGGTATTTGACGAGTGTAGGTGAGTGAAGGCATTGACTTCTCGAATGACAAAGGTCGTGCAGTGGTCATCACAGGGCTACCTTTTCCGCCAACAAAAGACCCGAAGATCATTTTGAAGAAGAGTATTTTGGATGAAGCTGTAGTGCCACCGGGGGAACTGGTAAGATATGCTAGGTCTGTATGTTACAAGCTTTATTGTGAAAGCTAACTTGTTTATTCATTTAATTAGAAATTGACTGGAAACGCATGGTATATCCAACAAGCATCGCGAGCAGTGAACCAAGCCGTAGGACGAGTCATTCGCCACCGCCACGATTACGGAGCTATCATCTTATTGGACGAGAGGTTTGCCTTGAAACAGCAGCAAGAGTGCTTGTCGAAGTGGTTGCAGCCCTACTGTCACACTTGTAGAGGATATGGTTTGTATTCCATCATGGCATGCTGAGCGCCCTAGTTACATGGAGTCTGACAAAGGCTGAGTGGTACTGTAGGTGAAGCCCATATAGGCTTGACTCGGTTCTTTAAGACCAACAAGACAAGAGCAGTCCCAGAGACATCAATGAAGAAACTTCAACAGCAGCCAAAGTCGATGGGCTTATCCCGGAAGGCGTTGTCGAAATCGTCCCAGGCGACCTCTGAGAGCGACATTGAGCAGATTAGCCAACCGCCAAGCACCTCCCAGCTCTCAAATTCTAGCTCTCAAACGGCGATTGGAGATGGCCAGTCTTATGTAAACCCACAACTTCTTCGGCATCCAGCAGAACCGATGGGAGCAGCAGGTATGTTCTCTGTGAAATTTCTAGCGCATAGTGAGCGTTGGACTGATATAACTGTTGTGAACGCGTTTTTCAAACCAGAAACTAAGAAGCGTGCTCCACCAAATCTGCCAAGACCGGTGACTCCTCAAAACCGTTCGCTGGGGTCTCTGTTGATGTCAACATCAAAGTCAGCAATGGTAGACATGACGTCGTCGATTTCGCGCCCCTATACGACACCGGACACGTTGAAAGGGGGGAACTCTGCTGAAAGCGCTATAGTTGTAGATGGCAACGAAGCACAGTCGTGGCGAAATGCGAAGCAGCAGTTTGCGGCTAAGCAGGAGACGCTCGGCGTGTCGAAAGACGACGAATCTAGCGAAAAGACGTTCGCGGTCGAGTTCCCTGCAGTGGCAAGAAAGGTGCTTCAGCATTCGGACGTATCGAAGCTGTACAATTTCGTCCGGCAGCTTCGTGCAGGGGAAGACATTGACTCAGCTCTGAATGGGATTTGCGATCTGCTGTGCGATCCCGCGTATAAAGAGCTGCTAGACTTGATGCCAAAGGTGTTGAACGGGGCAATGTGCAACCAGTTTATCGAGGCAGCCAGGGCCCGTGGGTTGTCAGTAGGCGGCAAAGATGAAGCTCAAGCACGACCTAGAGATATGTCGACGTTCTTCGAGCGACTTCAGCAAAAGAGGAGGAGGACCCACCAGGGACACGTCCCGACTGCAGCAGTCGTGAAAGACCCGCAGTGCTTTGTGTGCTACGATATTACACGGAAGGCATTTGCGTCGCCGCAATGCGGTCACATTTGCTGCCATCCCTGCTGGAAAAAGGTAATTGACATTCGATGCACAGCTCATGTCGGTGGGAAGATGGAGAGCGCTGATTTTTATTTTTGTGTGAATTGATTAATGCAGATGGAGAAGGATGGATTCACTTCCTGCCCAGTGTGCAAGATCCCAATCAAACTGGAGCAGCTAAGTCTGATTCGAGCAGCAAAAGATTCGTCAGAGCGCCATGGCGGGCACTGCAATGTATCCAAGTGACGTATCGTCACTCCAGCGTATCTATTGAGTGTAGAAATGGGTGGGCATTGTCAATTGACCAAAACCGTTCGTGTTGGTTTTGGATTTCGACGCAGATGATCCACGAAAAGTGGCAGAATCCTGTGGTGCGATCAATATTTTACAGCTTTCGCGTCAGCCACCGTGCGTTGTTTCCTGGACTGAAGCCCTACAACACATCCGTTATGAATTCCAACGGCTAGCTAACGGCTCCAACGTAGCGTTCAGTACCGACGGGGTCATCGGGACTCGAAACGGACGAATCCGCTGCGGTATTAATAGGCGGTCAACGGCATACCTGCCAACGGCAAACGACAGCGTCTAAGGCTTGGCTTGCAGAACTTGTCAGCAACTCCTGGCCTTCTCGGAAAAGTCTGGATGTCAATGCTCTTCAACCAACGCTGTGACCAAGTGGTCGTTTCGGAAACGCGCGGGTAGTTTTGCTCAGTAAGGCAGCTGCTGCCGTGGCGGGTGACCGGTTGTTGCATTGACTGGCATTTCCACGTTCCGACCTTGGCAAGTAGCCCCACCCGTCGATTGAAGATCAGAGATCACTTCTCGACTTCCCGTCCGTACGGCGAAGCATTTCCCACAGTCACGCCTCTTCAGCTTGCTGTACCCCACCTAAACGTTTGTTGAAGTGTCCAACACGCTTCAACACGTAGCTGGCCACTCGACACAACTCAACTCCCCGCATCACACCCAAGATGTTCTTCGCAAATGGCTTCGTTGAAACAGACCGACGTGCATCGACTGTAGGCTCTGAAGAAAACGATATCCTTCGCGAGCTCCTGCTGGAAGGTGAATTTGCGTCACCCCGGCAGTTCCCGCCCACTCCAGCAAAGATGTTTGGGGAATCTTTCAGCAGCAGCAACCCAGCTTCAACGCCGGGGGTCTCCAAGCGCAACGCTCCACACGTCGATGTCACGTTCCCGCAAATCACCTTCGACAACTCGCCCCACTTCACTCGCTTGCAACCATTGTCCAGCCGGAGCTGCGCTAGTTTTTCGCTGCCCAACCAGTCCCCGCTTCCTGTCGTCAACGCGATTGTGTCACCTCCGCGTGTATTCGTGCAGGAGTTTGCTCGTCTTCCGCAGCCGTTCTTCCAGGACAATATGTCGATGGATTCCGATATGCGCAGCTTGAAACCAGAGAAATCCACTGTGTCGTTCCTGACGTCATGTCTCCCTCCTGCACCACTGCCGATGCTGACCATGCCTCCGCTCAAGAAGAAGAAACTCTCGACTGCTACCACGTCGTCCAACAGCGAGAGGAAGCAACTGCGCTGCACATACCCGGACTGCCCGAACCTTCGTCGATCCGCAGGATTCTGCAATCGTCACAGCGGCAAAGTCTGCAGTGTCCCTGGTTGTAACAAGTCTGCCCTCAGTCGGGGGAAGTGTCCAGAGCACGGCGGTGGTTCACGCTGCAAGAAAGAAGGTTGCTCCAAGTTTGCGCAGACTCGTGGCTTGTGCAAATCCCATGGCGGCGGCCGCCAGTGCCAAGTTAGCGGGTGCACCAAGAACGCTCATCAGAACCGATTGTGCCGGTCGCACGGTGGAGGCAAGCGTTGCGACTACTTCGGATGCCCCAAGTGGGCACAGCGCTCAGGATACTGCTGTGCACACACTAAAATGAGCTCGACTGGTCCAGCCTCCGGTGGTGATTCACAGCGCAACATCCCATCGATAATCACGTCGTCCCCAGCTTCGTCTCTTTGTATGCTCCCCACTCCCGTCCCGTCACCGACCTTGCTGTCACCGCACCGCCTCTTCTCATTGCTTCCATAGCCCCCGCTTCACTTAAAAATCCTCTAGCCACCCCCGCGTCAAGACAGATAGAATACTTATCTAACAGTGTATCGTCGCAAAAGAAGCGAGTGCGCACCGATCAAGTGGTAGCTGCCGTCCGCGTAGAATGCATTATTTACGTGCAGTCGCACGACTACAGCAGCAACAGCATCAGAAGTATAACCCAATCCAAAGGAAGATGTATAGACCCACAGCTTCACAGCTACTACGCCTTCCCCTTTTCTCTCTTCTATCCTCCAGCTTTACACGGAGGTGATGACGCCACGCTCCACGAGGTCTGGCACCTCTGCAGCGAGCCACGGAGCCAGCTGCAGTAGTACCAAAAAAACAAAAAACAAAAAACATCAGTATCCTGTCAGTGTATCAATAAGCAGCCAAGTACTGGACGTACACCGAGTGCGAGGGCGTGGGCGACGCCAAAACGCGGCACGTTCTTCTGCCAGAGCGGCGCGAAGTGGATCGTCAAGCAGATCTTGCCGCCGCGGTACATCTTGGACGTTTTCCCTTCGAGCTCCGGGATGCAGAGTTCTGGGTTGGCCACTGGGTACGTGGCCGGGATCTCGAACTCGAGGTCGAACTCGTAGCGCAGTCCGTTGTAGAAGGACCAGCACTTGCCCGTCCAGCGGGTGCCGGACTTGTTGCTCTCGATAGTGAACCAATCGTTGTCCGCTTCCTTGTTCATCTTGACGTACTGGATGAGCGCCAGGTACTCCTCCTTCAGGCGCTTGGTCCAGTCCTCGCCATCGCGCGGTCCCGCACGCGTCGTCAGCAGAGGAATCTTCTGCACCGTGCGCTTGGTGTTCTCATCGATCGGCGCGTCCATCCTAGGCTTTAGTGAACGTGGAAATGGAGGGGATTTTGACCAATCCGAGAGGTAATTGCTACATGTAGTGTATACTAGTTATTTCTTGAAAAAGGCTAAAATTTACTTGTGCTAATGGTTTATTTAGCTATCGCGGTGGTGGCAGCTGGAGGAAAGGAATGACCTCACCCAAGCACGTGTTGGAGCAGTTTGAGGAGATGGCTTGACCGCATTCTGATCGCAACGCAAAACAAAAACACGCTACGTAGAGTCCAGCTCACCCGAGAGGGCGATTTCGTGGTCGTCTGGAGCTGTATTCAGCGGACGTCTCGAATCGAGGCTCTCGATACAGTGCTGTACGGTCGAGTGAAGTTGACCTCAACGCTTGTGGCTTGGTCGATGTCCATTGTTGAATCAACAATGTTGATGTGGCAGCAGGAGCTCTGACTGGTGTCAAGTCATGGAACTCCGACAACTGAGCATTGCGTCTGGTTCAGAGACTGGTAACCACACTTTTGGTTCGGCTGGAGCAGATGATGGCTTAGGTGGCGCTTGACGAACACTGCTCGTGCTGCAACGATCACAAGCACACAAGCTCGGCTGATTTGAGCACGGACACCAAAGACACGAACACCAGTTGGCAATGCAGTGCATCTCGTCAGGGCCAGCCGTTGTGCAGCCCAAGCGTCCAGCTTGTCCTTGTCGTGCTAGAACGTCGATGCAGTTTCGCAAAGGATTCGAGATGCTGCGATAGTCTGTTGCTGGGGATCAGGCTTCAACTTCAGTAGACGAAGACAGCTGGTTGTGTCGAACTTTCGTAACTTCAGTTTACCTTTCACTGTGTCAAAACTATCGTCCGTGCTGTCCCGCTGTCCGTTTCGGTCGCAAAATTAATGAGCGCTCGACTCACCCAGACGCTAAACGCGCGCCAGCTGGAGGACCACTAGGGCCTGAAGGAGTTGCAGGTCGAGCAGCAAGCGGCGGCGTCTGTGCTGCCAACAAACAGCCTCAAGGAGATGTCGCTTCGCTGTCCGTGTTGGTTTACGAACACCAGTCGCTCACAGTTCGATTTGCCTTCCTCGAAGCACATCAACCACCTCCAGCTTCATCTCGAGAATGCAGACCCCAAGTGCGCTTCGACTTGTAGCACTCGCCGCGACTGCATCGCTCTCCGTTCTCGTTGCTCACGCGCAACTGGCCGGATCCAACACGGCTGAGACCCACCCGACCCTCACGAGCCAGAAATGCACCAAGAGCGGCTGCACTGACGAGGACACGTCCATCGTACTCGACGCCAATTGGCGTTGGCTCTACAAGACCGGCACGTCGACGAACTGCTACACCGGCAACAAGTGGGACGAGAGTATCTGTACGGACCCCAAGACGTGTGCATCCACTTGTGCTCTTGACGGCGCCGACTACACTGGAACGTACGGCATCAACTCGGAGAGCAACAAACTGAGCATGAAACTCGTGACGAAAGGTCCGTACAGCACCAACATCGGCTCGCGAGTGTACATGATGGACTCGGATGATTCCTATAAGGCCTACAAGCTGCTGAACCAGGAGTTTACCTTCGACGTGGATGTATCGGACATCGATTGCGGTCTCAACGGCGCCCTGTACTTCGTGGACATGGATACGGATGGCGGTAAGAGCCGCTTCACGGGCAACAAGGCTGGAGCCAAGTACGGTACGGGATACTGCGACGCACAGTGCCCCCAGGACCTGAAATTCATCAGCGGTGAGGCCAACGTCGTCGACTGGGCCCCGAGCAAAACGGACAGCAACTCGGGCACTGGCAGCTACGGCTCGTGCTGCGCTGAGATGGACATTTGGGAGGCGAACAGCATCAGTAACGCCTACACGACGCACCCGTGCTCGACGACGTCAAAGGCAGGAGGCTCCTACCGTTGCGAGAGTGCGACTGAATGTGGTGCTGGAAGTGACCATCGTTATGACGGTCTGTGTGACAAGGACGGCTGCGACTTCAACCCGTACCGTATGGGCAACAAGACGTTCTTCGGTCCTGGCTCAGACTTCATCATTGACACGTCTAAGGCCTTCACAGTGGTAACGCGCTTCATCACGGATGATAACACGGCCGAGGGAACGTTGACAGACATCAAGCGCTTCTACGTGCAGAATGGCGAGACGTATGAGATGCCGTACTCGACGTTCTCTGCCACTAAGGACATGAACTCGCTCACGGACGATCAATGCTCTGCTGCCAAGACGCTCTTCGGCGATGAGGATGATCACAAGGCTAAGGGCGGGCTGGCTCAAATGGGTCTTGCCATGAAGCGCGGCATGGTGTTGACGATGAGTCTGTGGACGGATCACGCTGCCCAGTGCTTGTGGCTGGATTCGGACTACCCAGTGACTGACGATGCCTCGAAGCCCGGTGTTTCGCGTGGCACGTGCGCTAAGACGAGCGGTGACCCGGACACGGTTGTCTCCGAGCAGGCCGACGCTACGGTCGTCTTCAGCAACATTCGCTTCGGTGACATTGGCACAACTGTCGACGGCATCAGCACTTCGTCTACTGCCACCGCCGCAGCTTCGTCGGCTTCAACCGAGTCATCGGGATCGTCGACAACCAGCACGACAACTAAGAAGACGACCGCTCCGAGCGCTACCACTCAGAAGCCCACCACCACTCAGTCTTCAACGGATGCCACTACTGGTGCTGAAGCCGACAACGCGTCGTCTGTCGCGTCGGAAGCGAGCAAGAGTGACAGTGCGGCGACCGCCCCCGTGGACGCTAGTAGTGCCGATGACAGCGCTTCGCCTGCTGAAGATGTGGAATCGAGCTCCACTATCGACACCGCTGCGACCGATGCTCCTACCACCACAACGCAGGCGCCGACCAAGCAGTGCAAGACCAAACGCTACTAGACTTGGGTTGTTTTGACGTTGCATTTCTGTAGTGATGATGTGCGTTCGAAATGCGCTCAAGTTTTGTTGTAGAAAGAAGTCAATTAAAAATGTGTTGGAATTTGCTTGCAGGTTGTATCTAACCTTGAAAAGGTTCTCACTTTTTTAGTTTCTGCAAGAAATATCAACTCAAGTTGCTGTTCGAGAACAGGCACGGGCTATTATAAATAGGAGTTACAATTGCGAAGTGCGCCTCAAGTTGAGAATCTCCAAGCTCTTCAACGCTTAAAAGTCTCGATGATCGTAGATGATCTCAGCTTGGGTGAGGAGCTATTCAGCGTCGCCAGGTGTTTCCGTCTGACCAGTTGAGCGTGAAGTTGAAGTGGTCTCTGATCCGGCTCAGCTCAGCACTGCTCAGCAGAAACAAGAGGAAAGGTGGTTTTCATCAATACCATCGGTTAGAGGCCGGAGCTCTCGGCTCATGGCCCTCGCTAAAGTAGAGGACGATGAGGATAGGAGATGAACCTCCTCGTGAAAGATATTGCTCGCACAAGTTACGAAATCTCGCAAACCAGCTGCGAGCTAGACGATAGCTCCAGATACCTGTTGATGCGGACTAAGGACCTAGTGGTCATCCTTTACGTCACTCCTCCATGACCATGAGCTCGACAAGCTCCGAGCCACCACTCACAATTCAATTTGCCTTCGCCAAAGCACTTGTCCAGTTTCAAGAATGCAGACTCCGACTGCACTTCGCCTTGTGGTGGTTGCCGCGACGGCTTCGCTGGCTGCGATGACGACGTACGCCCAACAAGTCGGATCTAATACGGCCGAGTCACACCCGTCGCTCACGACTCAAACCTGCACGAGCAGCGGCTGCACCGACGAGGACACGTCCATCGTGTTGGACGCCAATTGGCGCTGGCTGTACAAGACCGGCACGTCGACGAACTGCTACACAGGCAACGAATGGGACGCGGACATTTGCTCGGACCCCGAGACGTGTGCGTCGAGCTGTGCCCTTGATGGCGCCGACTACACCGGAACGTACGGCATTACGGCCGACACAGACAGTCTGACGCTCAAGCTGGTCACTGAGGGGTCGTACAGTACAAACATTGGCTCTCGTGTGTACGTCATGGAGTCCGAGGACACGTACAAGGCCTACAAGCTGTTGAACCAGGAGTTCACTTTTGATGTGGACGTGTCGAACCTCGACTGTGGTCTCAACGGCGCTCTGTACTTTGTCGATATGGACACTGACGGCGGCATGAGCCGCTTCACCGGTAACGCGGCCGGTGCGAAGTACGGCACGGGCTACTGTGACGCTCAGTGCCCTCAAGACCTGAAGTTCATCAGTGGGGAGGCTAACGTCCTCAACTGGACGGCTAGTACGACCGACAGCAACTCTGGCACTGGCGAGTACGGCTCGTGCTGTGCCGAGATGGATATCTGGGAGGCGAACAGCATCAGTAACGCGTACACGTCGCACCCGTGCTCCGTCACGTCGAGCGCTGGTGGCTCGTACCGTTGCGAGAGCGAGACTGAGTGCGGCTCGGGTGACAGCAGATACGATGGCGTGTGTGACAAGGACGGCTGCGACTTCAACCCGTACCGAATGGGCAACCAGTCGTTCTTCGGTCCTGGTTCCACGTACACCATCGATACGACCAAGTCTTTCACGGTAGTGACGCGTTTCATCACGGACGATGGCACAGCTACAGGCACTTTGAGCGACATCACTCGGTACTACGTGCAGGATGATGTCAGCTACGAAATGCCGTACGCTTCGTGGTCCGGTATTGAGGACATGAACTCATTGACGGAATCGCAGTGTTCCGCTGCTAAAACCGAGTTCGGAGACGAGGACGACCACAAAGCCAAAGGAGGACTGGCACAGCTTGGCTTGGCGATGAAGCGCGGCATGGTGCTGACGATGAGTCTGTGGACCGACAGCGCTGCGTACTGCCTGTGGCTGGACTCGGACTACCCCGTGACTGCTGACGTCTCGGAACCCGGAGTCTCTCGAGGCACGTGTGCCACGACGACAGGTATCCCTGATGATGTTATCTCGGAGCAGCCGGATGCCACCGTTGTCTTCAGCAACATCCGCTTCGGTGACATCGGCACCACTGTCGATGGTATTAGTACGGATTCGAGCAGCACTACGTCGATCTCTTCGACATCTACCAGCACGAGCACTAGCACGACCTCCCCGTCAACGTCAACTACCTCTACAGATGCTTCGGCCTCTACCAGCACAAGTACTACGACGACTTCTCCGTCGACTACGAGCGCCACTACGTCCCCGTCGACTTCAACTACGTCGTCGGGTGCCTCGACATCTACGAGTACATCAACAACGACAACGACTTCGGAAGCTGACGAGGCCGATGCTACGACCGACTCTGCTTCGGACGTCGGTGCTGATGCCGACACTGAGGAAAGCTCTGACGCTGATGCAGACACGACGTCTACAACCACAAGTGCGCCAGCCACGACGACGTCAGCTCCCAGCACCTCAACCAGTTCGTGCAAGACCCGTACTCGCCGGCACTAGATGTGTATTCGAAGCGAGAGAGTGGAAGTGCTATGTGTCGTACTGTGCCCATGAAAGAAGGTAAACTAACCTTTGCCGTGGTAGTGTTTGTTAAAGCATTGAATCGAAACAACCGCTTGTGTAAAACTTTACAAACAACATTATCCATTAAGGGTTCTATCGCAGCCGTGGGCTGCTTTAGCTCTTAGATCGACACAGTACTCACAATAATTGTTCTTCCTCAAATCCAGCTACTGGCATCTAGTTGCGGCGGCGCTTGCACGAGCTCGTCGACGTCGTGGGGGTCTCCGAGTCCGTGGAGCTGTCGGCTTCGCCGCCAACCTCCTCCTCCGGGTCAGCCTCGTTGGCCGTCTCCGTGGCGGGGGCGGTCGTCTTCTTAGTGGTCGTCTTAGCGGTCGTCTTGGCGCTCATTCCCTTCACAGTCGTGCCGTGGTCACCGAAACGAATGTTGCTGAAGGTAACGGTAGACTCGGCCTGCTCGGCAATCACCTCCTTGGGGACACCCGACGTCTTGGCACACGTACCGCGCGAAACACCGGGCTTCGAGGCGTCGGCGGTCACCGGGTAGTCCGAGTCAAGCCACAGGCACTGGGCGACGTTGTCCGTCCACAGACTCATCGTCAACACCATGCCGCGCTTCATGGCAAGACCCATTTGGGCGAATCCACCCTTGGCCTTGTGGTCATCCTTATCTCCGAAGAGTTTCTTAGCAGCAGAGCACTGGGTGTCCGTCAGGGAGTTCATGCCCTTGACAGCCGAGAACGTCGACGACGCCATCTCGTGGGTCACGCCGTCCTGCACGTAGAACCGCTTGATGTCGGTCAACGTTCCCTCGGCCGTGTTGTCGTCCGTGATGAAACGCGTCACCACCGTGATCTTCTTGGTCGTGTCAATGGTGAACTCCGAGCCAGGGCCGAAAAACGTCTTGTTGCCCATACGGTACGGGTTGAAATCGCAGCCGTCCTTGTCGCACACACCGTTGTAGCGGTTGTCACCAACGCCGCAATCCTTGGCGGTCGAGCAACGCGAAGCACCACCAGGCTTGACCGTGCACGGGTGCGTCGTGTAGGCGTTACTGATGCTGTTCGCCTCCCAAATGTCCATCTCGGCGCAGCAAGCACCGTACTTGCCCGTGCCCGCGTTGGGGTCCGACTTGCTCGGGGTCCAGTTGAGGACGTTAGCCTCACCGCTGATGAACTTCAAGTCCTGAGGGCACTGCGCATCACAGTAGCCCGTGCCGTACTTGGCTCCAGCCTTGTTGCTGGGGAAACGCTTCAAGCCACCGTCAGCCTCCATGTCCACGAAGTACAGGGCGCCGTTCAGACCACAGTCGAGGGTCGACGCGTCCACGTCAAAAGTGAACTCCTGGTTCAGCAGCTTGAAGGTCTTGTACGTGTCCTCGGACTCCATGAGGTACACACGAGAGCCCACATTGGTGCTGTACGGGCCCTTGGTGACGAGCTTGAGACTCACACTGTTGCTCTCAGCGGTGATGCCGTACGTTCCGGTGTAGTCGGCGCCGTCAAGGGCACAGCTCGACGCGCACGTCTTGGGGTCCTTGCAAATGGTCGCGTCCCATTCGTTGCCTGTGTAGCAGTTCGTCGACGTGCCGGTCTTGTAGAGCCAGCGCCAGTTGGCGTCCAGCACGATGGACGTGTCCTCATCAGTGCAGCCACTCTTGGTACAGGTCTGCGTCGTGAGCGGAGGGTGGGTCTCAGCGGTGTTGTCACCAACCAGCTGAGCGTAGGTGTTCATGGCAGCCAGCGATGCCATGGCGGCGAGAGCCACAAGTCGAAGCGAACTGGGGGTCTGCATCTTGATCAGAGACGTGCTTCAGCGGAGGCAAATTGAATTGTGAGCGATCTCCACTGGCGCGTGGCTCGGCGTCTCGGGAAAACCGGAACGGGGCATGGACTCACTGAGAGCGGCTTGGTGCAGTGCAGGTGGCGCAAACTGCACGGACCAGCGGTGTAAAGGACGAGCTGTCCGTTAATCTGCATTTCAGGCTTTTGCTGTTTGTGTGAATAACTTCCAGCTGCTTTGGGAGATCCGATAGATCTCTTGTTGTTGAGACCAGACCAGGTCTGCAACGCTTCCAGCTGTGCAATTGGTGCGTGCACGATGTGCTAACAGCAAAACACCCTCCTCTACCAATTTGGCCGAAAACTGCAGCGAAATTGTTGCACTTCCATCGACAATCACGGGCTGCCGTCACACAAATTCACAGTTCTTGAACACAAGGAAGGTCGCGCCAGGCTTGCTGGAATCGTTGTCATGTTGGGAAATGGGTGGTTTAGCATGTGGTATTCAAAATGTAGTGCGTGGCTCAGCAAGGACTGTTGGTGCTGAGCAGCAGAGGCGGAAATGGAACAGTGGAGCACAAGACCAAGTTGTTTACCTACTTGTATGTATTAACTACATTCGAGTTAAACGCTTCTCCTGCAACGTGACGGATGCAAGCAAGTAAAGTTTATTGTGCCATTGCGCGGTACACGCACTTTTAATCTTGCGATGGGGCCAACAACGCGCGAGGAACGGCGCATCTTGGCAGCGTCAGCATGGCGAGTCGCCACGCCAATGCCGTAGCCACGACGCTCTCTGGTAAAAGTTTCACTGAAAACTACAGTACAGTACGTGTACATGACACCCTGGACCTGGTCAGGATTCCTCGTACTGTACACAAGAACTGAGCAAAAGAGATCTTTATTACTTTAAGTATCTGACCGCCCCACGGCTACCTTGTTGTCACGGTGATGTACTGTTGAATGGAGCAATGCTCCTTCTCAGTGAGCTGATCCGATTAATACGCGCCAGCAGTTCAGGCTTACATACATGTAGCGTGTACATGTTCATGTAGAACTCAAGCCTATCCCGGCATTCTTCCTGCCTCGCCTTCTCCTACATCGCACTCCCTCGGCATGAAAGTTCAGCAAATCTTCCTCCCGCTGTTAACCAAGAGAAACTCCGGATCCCAGTCAAGATGGTGATCACCTGCCTTTTTCGCCGTGCTGGACCAGCACTGCTGGTTGTGCCAGTGGCATGGTGGCTCACCGTGAGTGTGCGGAAGGTTGGTTACCTATATGGATGCCAGTTAGCTTTACTGTACTGGTAAGCGTTAGTCTGAAAGCGGTGGACTCTACATGTACACTGTTGAGGGCTCTAAGAAGCTGTAGTGACCTGTTAAGGAATGAGCAAGCTTGTCCACGAGGCTCAGAGTTTCGTCTGAGTACATTGAAATTGGTACAGTCTACCTCTTGAAAACTTTTATTGTCAGCAATGCAAGCACAAAGTCCGATTGAAGCTAAAGCCATGACAGCGCAGCACAACTTGTGTGGATGGATACATACGAAAAGAAGAACATGCTGTCATCAATAAAAAGTTCTCCTTGATCTGAAAGATGTTCATGAGAAAAGTTGGATCAGACTTGAAGTCTGATCCCACCCCGAAAGAACAACTGTTTCTGCTGAAGCCTCGCTGTTTTGTGAGTTTGATGGTAGATGGCGTTCACTGCAATATCTAGGCCATTGAATATCTGCACCGGTGTACGTGTAGAACTCTCGATACGCATTGTGCTCTCTGCTTTTTGAAGCAACACAAGTCGATGTGTTATCCAGCATGCAGCATTGACGCATGCAAAGTGCATGCAGATCAGAGTAACGGCGATGACTCAGAGCCAACTAAGCGAAGTTCAATGAATTCCGTGTACATGTATCAAACCCTTCACGTGCAGCTACCGGTATTCATGCAATATCTACAGAATGACGAATGATGATTACAGCAAACCGAAAGCAAGAAGGAGTTATTATCCTTCTACTATGCATGACGTGTTACACTACGCGCTAAAAAATCCCATTCACAAGTTCACTTACGCGTACTTGGCGTCAGGGCAGCCCACGCCAGGTGTCCGAGTTTGAATATCCCTCACCAACTCGTCCGAGAACTTCTGTCCATCCATGAAGGACTTCATGTGCAGAATGGGTTGCACACCCACATCCGTGACGGTCTTGCCTTGAATTAGTTCGCTGTACTTCTGCGGGTAGAAGTTTGCCAGCGGGTCGGAGCCATTGGCGTTTGTAGACACACCTTCCACGACGCGGAACAAAGCGTCAATGTCGTTCATCTTCATGAACGGGCACGTAGCGCAACCACCAGCAGTCGAGCATCCCTCGCCACCAGCAACGCCTGGCACCAGCTCTTCTCCCTCGGTCGCAACCGCATCTGCCGACACGGGGAAGATAATTTCCACCTCAGGCTTAACACCTCCCTCCTGTGCGTTCAAAGTCTCCTGCACGCCGCGCACGATAGCAGTGATCATGCCAGCCTCCGTGCCCAGCACAAAGCTCAGCTTCTCTCCAGACTGGCTTTTGACAGCCTCGGCAGTCTTGGCCTTGATGAAGTTCAAGATATTGGAGGTCGACCCCACAACGCCGCGGCCCTCGTTCTGCGCCTCCATCGCGAGTGTAAACATCTCTCCAGGCACTTCGAAGTGCGCCGTGTGATACGCGTGACTGTACTCGTCGCGCACACGCTGAGTCACCTTGTCTCCAAACATGTGGTGCACCACGCAGTTGCCCTCTTTGAAGTAGTCGAAGCGCGTAAGCAGCTCGGCGATGGTCTTTTGGTTGTGAGCCGGGTGGATCTCACGGATCTTCTCGTCTGGAAGCTGCGCGATGTGCTCGAACATTTGCTGCAGGTTTTCGCCCATGTACGTGTCCGGACCGTACCAAACATTAACGTCAGGCACTTGTGAGAACGCCTGCAGCACAGTCTGCACTACATTCGATGACGTGCAGGTGATGGTCGGCACTAGATCGTGCGCAAACGCCTTGCTGCGCAGGGACGTGTTGATGTACACGATGTGCAAGCTGTTGGGCGTTTTGGCGGCCTTCTGCAAGTAGGCAAGGTAGGCCTGCTTCTCAGCCGACTCGGCCAGACTGCAGCCAATCTTCTGCTCTGCTAGGCGGTACACCGGGATATGTTCAAAGCCATTGGAGTCCAGATTGGCACGCACACTTTCAGACATGAAGTCAACGCCCAATACGGCCACGGACTGGATGCCTTTCTTCGCCATCTTGGCTGCGGCCTCGCCCATGGCCAGTGAATCAGCAATGAACGTGTGCGGCCAGGAGAGCGACGACAGGATGCCCTGCAGCTCCGGGTCCATGTAGAAGTGCGCGACGATTCCCATCTTCTTCTCATGCAGCAGCGCATCCAACTCCTTAACCACTTGCATGTCCGGCTGGAGATAGTTGGCCTGCGCCTCCGCGAAGGAGCCTTGGGCCGAGACGCCATCAGCAGACACCTACGGAAAAGCACTGTTAGCTCAATAGTACATATATAAAAGGGAGGGAATCGTACCAGGATGGACGGGAACGGACGGTCCCAAGACGCAGATAGCGACGCAGGCGCTGCGACTGTAGAACGTGCACGCACGAGGCTCGCAGCAGGCGAGCGCAGGCGGCGGGAGAGCTGGATGGCGGCACGCATGGACACTGGGCGGTGAGGAGGCAGAGTGATGGTCTGCACGTGCGAGGAAATCCGGGAATGAGGTGGCGTCCGGTCTTGGCGCAAGCGAGGGGAGAGAATTTCACTGACGTGGCAAGCCATCACAACCACCAGAATGGGCTAGGGTTCACATACAAACACGAAATGTAAACAGCCGATCGCGTTACCGGACGAACGAAGGTCCAAACAGATGGTGGCCCCCATCCCGGCCAGCAAGTGGGTTGAACCCGAATGAAGCAGGCTCTCTGACACTCCACTGCTGGCAGCAAGCGACATGTTGGAGTTCAAACCTTTCTTCGCGTTGCATCTACATGTAGCACTTCCTACTTGTTGGTATTGTATCACTGCATCAAATATTTAAGATCAATGTTAGCGTCACCAAGCAGCTCGCATCTAAGTGAGAGTTAAAGTTACACGTCTGCGCGTACCTCCAGTGGACGCCTCGAGTGAGAACGAATTAAAAACATCAATCGTTATGTCTCAGTACCATTCCTGCGTGACATCACAGCAATACATGAAAAGCACACAACAAAGTGCATAGTAACACAGCATATTGTCAGTCCACACAGCACCCAGCATTAGGCCTCTTGTCGAGTTGACTGAAAAATTGGCATAACCGGGTTAACCCGGTGGGTCTATAGACGATCCCGCTGGAAATGCTGACAAATGTCGAGGCATTTGATCTAACGGGAAAACCTTAAACCAACTCGATGAGTTCTATCTACTTCAGGAGAGATGAACAATCGCGATTTGACTCATCTCTCCCGAGCGCTTGAGGTTCTTGGCAATTGTGTTGTTCATTTACCGAGTTCGGTCTATTCCGGGCCTACATACAAGACCAAGTCAAAATGCCGCGTCTGCCATCCGGAAACCGCGAGTCGGCTCGTCAACGAGTCGAAGCTGTGTTATTGGAGCTACAAGAACGGCGTATTGAGCAAGACCTCAACCAGTACTCCAATGCACCTCTTCATGAGGTTGATCACGAAGACACCGACACTCCAATAATGGACCCATTTAAAGACCTCGGTGGCTCTGCTGCAATCAAAGACATGACAAACTTCTCTCTGCGCGAGTTCAACGAGCTGTGGATCACTGTCCGCGATCACGTTCGCATGAATTACAACGTAGGGCGAGGCAGGAGATCTGAGATCAAGCCCAAGGACGCGTTCTTCATGACTCTGGTGATGCTGATAGAGGGAGGGACCTGGGACAGCAACGCCAAGCGCTTTCGGTTAGCGACGACGACCTTCACCGACGTCGTCACCAAGTTCATCAAAATGTTGGCCCCAAAAGTCTAGTCGACTACGTGGAGGAACGCTGCGATGAAACAACAATGCGGAGGGCGTGCACAAGAGGCAACACGTTTGACAACAAAAGGAAGTTGGCTAGCGCTGGCGAGTTGATGAGGAAGGACTTGTAGTCGAGATTGGAAAATGAAAAGTGAGTGGATTGAGTGAGTTAAAGGCTAGCTACCCTTCAGTCTTGCGTGTCTACAAAATTTCGTTCCTGTTNCTTGTGAGTATCGAACCCACGCCGTATGTCTCTCAGACAAGAGTGCAGACCACTAAGCCAGATTGCTGTCGATCGAGTCTTATCCCGCTCACACAATCTTCTGCCCATCCAAATGCACCGCATGGGATCCAAATCAATCCCACGCGCAACTTGCATGCAACATATGCAATCTTAGCGCGACACTTGAAGACGTAAGCGTGTGACAACACATCTTCCAACAACAACTACTCGTGCGCCTTGTACACGGTGGACGTCACCTTCCAGCAAAGTTGGCGACCGGGTGGTAGTATCCGTGAGAGCGGTAAGTTCTACAGTGGAAAACACCACCTCTATGGGCTTAAGGTCGAGGTTCGGTGGACAAACGAGGCTTCGCCATCAACTGCACACAGCACAAATCTGGGGCCACGTACGATATCACAATGTTCAAGGAGAACAAGACCTTTCACCTCCAAAAAATTCTAAACCTGCCTGGTGATGAATCGCTGCCGGACCAAGGTCCTCTGCTGGATGCCTATCCAAATGAATGGGCTATTCTAGCCGACAAAGGATACCAAGGGGCCGCTGACTATCTTCGTTGCATCATACCGAAGAAGGGCTGAAACCTCAGTCGTACAGACCAAAACAACAACGACAAGATCTCGCACAACCACGTAATCGTTGAGAATTACTTCGGGCGCCTCAACATACTTTGGCGAATAACGGCGGACAAATACCGACTGGCGCGGGAGCTGTACGACGACGTCTTTCGTCTATGTGTGGGACTGACCAACGCGCACGTCGCTCACTGTCCTCTCCGGGGCGAGAGTGGAGATTGGTACAGACGGTCTCAAAACAAGCTCATTGAACTCGGCATCAAGATCAAACAAAAGCGCCGACTGGCTCAGGAGAAGTACAGAGCTAAGAAGCGACGACGCCTTTCCTTCTCTTTATCTGATCTAGGTGGAGAAGAGAGCGCAAGTGAAGATGCTCTCACGCAGCTTAGCCAAGCATTTTGATCGCTGTCGACATAGTGTCCGAGATGTACGAGATAACGGAGATGTTTAGATTTGACTTGATATTGTATCACCCTGAAAAGATCAATAATCACGAGAAAAGCAGTTGTTCCCACTGAATTGACTGTTCCTTCACAGACCCATCTCTCGCCCATGGGCTATATCATTTTATGCAGAGTCCAACATGCAATTCGGTTATGATCCAGTATTTGACTGGTTGCAATCTAACTAGTTATGTGATTTATTGATTGCTCATCTCTTTGCCTTGTTGAACACAAAAAGAATTTTAGCCAATCAATATAATGCCATACCAATAATCATTTGGATAAGATGAAACGAAAGCTAATGCTTCTCAAATGAAATCTCGACGAGCATGTTTCGCATTCTATTGTGTTAAGTTATGCAATACACGTAATGAGTAAAATCACGAACATGATCTACAAGCAGAAGAAATAGTAGAATTGAATGACAAACAAGTTGACCACGTAGCAGTTAAATTGAAGGTGAAATGCTCCAAAAACATAAATAATCTTTATTCTCTGGGTACACGCATTGGAAATCTTAAACAAGAATCGGGAGTACCACACAGTAAAGCTTATTCTACTCGCATTTCTCGCATAAATCATGTGCACAGATTTGAAGGAAGAAGGCTAAAGCACGACTTCCTATGTAAGCGAAAGAGCAGGCCCGTTCAGTGGAGGTCGTCCCGTAGCGCACATGCCTGTTCTTGTCCTTTTTCGCGAAATGCTTCTGTTCACCAACATCTCGTGGCCGGAGGAATCCATCGAGCTATCCATACGTAAAGCGAACAAAAGGTGAACACACGTGGCGAATTTGTAGAAAAATCTACATGGGCACGTTTTCAGTAACACATCCACTTCCCACCCTCCTGGAGGCATTCCTTCAAACTCCATTCTTGCGTAGTTAACGCCAAGTTGTGCCGTTACGGCTAGAGTTTCTTCGGCTCGGTCTTTAGACTGCACGTATAGTCGTGGGGCTGGTCTCGACCACACATGTACAACAGGATTTTCTTGTAGCCCAGACAGTCCGGAGTCAGCTGATAGCAAACGCCTTTTCCTCTCCATCTCTATTGAGCGCCTGCGGAGACGATCTGTAGCCTCTGGAATAAGTGTAAACGGTCGACACCGCTCGCCTTCGTTTTTGCAGCATTGTTGTAGCTGCTGTAGCAGAGATCCCATCTTCAGTTTTGCACGCAAAGTGTAATCGCGCTTCAGAAGTCTGTTAAATTGTTCAGCCGGGTTGTTGGTCGTTGCATATGCACTTGGACTCTGGAAACACTGCCACCTTACGAATTTTCCGGTCAGCCAAACCTTTTTGAAGTACTCCCCGAACTCTTTGGTCGCTTGTTGGCTTTGCCACCGCTGTGATACATCCCGGTACTTGTGCACAAAATCGGATGAACTTTCACTGAAGTGGAGATTGTAGATGTCGGTCCGGATAATATTCGCCGTTGCGTCGTCAAGACATGTCAGTCTTTCGTTCACGTTTTTCAGGACGTGGAAGAAACACATGAGGTAGATAAAGTTGCCGCCTTGCCCGAATGTGTTTTGGATAGCGTTATATTGTCCGTTGTCTGCATCTCCCATGATATAGTGAACTCGCAAACACTTCCCTGTCACTGCGTAGAAAACACGCTTTAACGCTGCAAGCGCCTTCGTGTACATCTATTCCACGATCTGAGAAAGCACCACCACTCCGGAAAGGTGAAAGCGACGAGCCCTATCTGACATCCCGATCACCAACACTGGATAACTGACTTGATTGAGTTTGAACGTGGCGTCGATGTGGAGAATGAAAGAGGTAGGGTCTCGATCCAGTCTCTTGAGTAGACTCTTGGAAGTAATTCCAACTAAAAACGGTTTCGTGTCGGATCCATTCCCAACAATTGGCCGTCCCTCCACGTCTAGATCCCACCCGAACATGAAAGGATAAGTGTCTTGTTCTTGGCCTGTGAAAGCAGAAGCATGCACTTGCATCTTGATCTTGTCATGCCGGTCGCTCTGCCCCAGTTTTGTGCGTCTGTAGTAGTTCACAAGGTTCTGCACCATTCGTAACGTCGGAGCAGCTGTTTCTGGTAGCTGGAATTTGGACTTCAAAACATTTCGAATCCGGCCAGGTTTTAAACCTTGGTGAGCCATTTCCTTGCAGAACGTTTTTTGTCTTGGTGGCATGATCTTCTCCTGTGGGTCTGGGGAGCCGGAAAGATGCTCGTGTAGGGTGTACACGGCCATTGTGTTGGAAGTTTCACAGACGAAAGGTTTTCCCCTCCAGGAGCACTTCAGAGTGGATGCGACTTCCTTACACTTCCCGGAACACAGTCTAATAGCACGTACTGCATGGAGTGAATCAGCGGGTTTGTGCATACAGAACACGTCACAGGCTGGTTTCGTGTCACTTTGTACGCTTTCAGGCTCTCCAAGAACTTGTAGCCATCAGCTATACTGACGCCCATCGTTACTTCTGTCCATGGCAGTTTCCGCGGCATTCGAGGGAGTCTCCTTGTATGTATTTGGTCTTCGAAATGGTTTTCGTTAATGGTAGGACAAGGGAGGGGGGAATTATGAACGGCTGTGAGCCTTTCATATTTAACGTTACTTCAGGTAGAAGTACCGCTCATTACTTCAGCAAAAAGTAACACAAGCTGAAGTGACGTACTTGGCGCATAGCTACGGTAGTGCAAACTAACGCAGTTCCCCTAGATGAAGTTGCTTCTACTCCAGGGACAGTCTCAAGTTAGCATGCTCAAGACTCATTAGAAATATCCCCATACAGAATTAAATTAGTTTAATGAGTTGTTCACTCTCAATTTTACTAGTTACGCTACAAGAGGCAGCTCATTCAATTCCGCATGCGATTCTGATCTTGAATCATGTTCGCGATTTTAAGTATGGAAACCGTGTCGCCTGCTTTGTAATTTTAAATCTTTACCTCTACAACTGCAGAGTATCACCGACGTTGCTCTACAGCTGCGGAGGTTGGAGGATTACCGGTTTCGCGCTACACATTCGAGAAAGAAAGATAAGGAAAGTCTGAAGTTTAGCCATTCAGGCAAGGAAAGTCCCAGGTTATGCCACTCACACGACACTACGGTTGGCGAAACGCGGTTACATACACAAGCTGAAGTTTAAGTCAGACTATGTTAGCGTTAATGTACCCTTCGTAACTGCAACCCGCTGTGTACGTTAAGGTTTACCCCTACACGTCGCAGACTTGCACGAGCATTTAAACCACAGGTCAGGGCCATAATCGACCGTAACTTCTTCTCCAGCCATAATCTGACGCAACGTGATCACCAGAATGTGAACGTCTCGATTGTGACGCATTTCCACGAACTCTGTGTTGGGCTGACACGAGTGGTTAATAGATCTGGCCACTGATCCTTGATTCTCAGCGTTAATGAAGAGCCGCTTATTCCCCTTTCCCCTTGACTGTAGTGCAATGACGTACTCGAATTGTTCAGGATCTTTGTCGTGATCGTGGTCTGTCAGTATCCCGGAGTACGGGGCAATAGTCGATCCCAACAAAATATCGGTCGTCGCTCTCACTCCAATACCCGTTTCTGAACGAAATAGCTCAACGTCGTTCGACTCAAAAATGCTGTTCGAGCAATGTCCTTTCAGGTGACAATTGTATTTAGCACAATATAACGATGCAACTGCATTCGAACAAGAACCTCGGTAGCAGTTTATAACGCACTCACAGTAATCAGCTTCCCACGAATCTTTTAGCTCAACACCAGCAGCGGCAACTACTTGTAGCGATTTTGTCACGTTAGACGGCCAGATAGAAGCTCCCGGGCTGTCTTCATAACTTTTCTTTTACTCCGGACGAATGCTTGCCTGGTAGCTGCATTTTTCTTCGCATGTATCGGCACACACAACAACGCCCTTTCGTTCGTTTTCAGCCTTCATGTCGGGTTCGCTTGTTGCCCAAGTGCCGCCCTTTATCTCTTCTGACCCCGTGTTCGATCCATTGTGCTCGGATTCGACAATAGACCAACCGTCCTCGTCTTCCGTACCGCTCTCGGTTCGCTCGAACGGCACGTCATCAATGTGCAAAACGCCGCCAAGAAGCTTTGCCTCCGTACCGTTCCATACTTTAGCTCTATCGTCTTGTTCTAGCTTTTGCAGGGCTGCTCGAACACCAGGTGCGGCGAAATATTGCTGTATGTACCGAGCCTTCATTGTATGAGCGTGATACACCCTCCGGGAGTCGCGCACGGTAGTCCGACGGCGTAGATATGCCGGTTTACGGCTAGCTTTTGGAGGGAACGAATTCTTCCGGCGGCGGAGTTTTCGCTGGTGCCTCTCCTTTTGGCGGTAGTTTGGTATTCCCGCTGCTCCTAGAGCCACCTCAAGCTTCACACCGCTTATAACAGCTCCATCGCTACAGCCATCTTCACTCGATACAAGATCGATAATCGAGGAACTGTGCTTGCTTTCTTCTTCGCTGCTGACGAGATTGATGACCGCGTCCATATCATTGTTTAGCATCTCCAGCAAGTCGCAAAATGATTCGTTTACGGCATTGGTATGGAGTGGTGGCTTCATTTATTGAATATTAGAGGTTGTTCGTGAGAAATTCTAACTACAACATAAATGTTGTCCAAGTTGATTAAAGGGGGTGTTTAAAATAAGAGAAGCAATTAGACGAGAGACAGCGCGTCACCATTATCACTTCTGGTCGATCAAGAGAAGCTGGAGCGGCGGTATCTCCGTGGGCGTCTAGACCGGGGGCTTAGGCCCGGAGTCAGGGCGAGCGTCGTCACTGCCGATGAAGACGTCTATATGCGACGAGACTACGCTTGACTGTGGATGCAGCTAGCGCGCGAATTGCTCAGACGGGATCCTGAACGTTGCACCGGGAGTTCAGAGGCGAGAAATGGATGGTATTGCAGGGGAGACGACTGCGGAGAAGATGAAAATGACGACAGGACGAGGGCGCCTGTGTGGAGAACTACAAACTGCCGAAGAGAACAGAGACGCTTAGCAAGGGGTTCACGGCTGCTAACCCAAACAAAGGGTACAGGCTAATGAACGATGGCAGCCGCACCGATTCACACGAGCACCTGCTGTCCGTCTACGGCAAACTCGACATCCAAGCGGCAGACTCTCACAAGCCGTTTGTGAGCTTCAACGAGAAAGATGCCATAAAATCATCATAATGCATAGATTCTTTTGTTTTCCTTCTCGTAATTACCTTCTTCTCTTTTCCATGCGCATGTTTGACAGTTACAGATAGTACAGTAGCCTACAGTACATATACTACATGAACTAGTACCGGTATGTGAACCGGTACACACGTTGACGCTGAGATGGTATTGCGACACAATTGATGACATCCCCATGCCACGCCACGCCATGCCCTTCTCTTGCGTGTGTGTTGAGTTTTTCTATTCTGTGTTTTTCAGGGTGGTTCCGATGTTTTTAATATTTCCTCCCTCGAGTTACAACAGCGTCACTCCGAGTGTGCTGTAGGTACACGCTTCATAAAAGAGGGGTAATCTATGGAGAACAGTAATATAAATTTCATAAATTTCAGTGTTTGTAGAGATTGTAGGCTGGGAAATGACTGACCAATATTCGCCCTCAAGTGAGATGAGGTGAAGGTAACTTGGTTATCGCAACGTTACGCGAATGTACATTGCACTTTGCCCAGACAGCAGAAGTGTCAACCATGGCATATTTGAGCTTGTGGGAACGCGCGAGTGTGGGTCAGGGTTGCGAAAAGCCCTTCTAGAGTTTGGGTTACGGGTGGGTTTTTCAAATTTAACAGGTGGTCGAGTTTGGTTTTTTTCGGCCCATTTTGTATTTGCGTTGATTGCCGTCCAGTAAAGTGAATCCGTGGCTGGCATTAGCCTATGCTTTTTTCGTGGCAGTAGGGTCTACCACAAGTGCTTTTGCATTACTCGCTGACCCCATCAAGTTCTCCCCCCCTCCCCTCCCTGCTGATTTTGCGCGATGAGTCCTCCACGCTCAATCACCCTCTCGACGACTACGTCTGACGTCATTCTAGCTTCTCGGACCGCTCGCCGCAAGCTTGACCCTGTGTGGGCTCATGTTGACATTGACCCAGAAAGTGGAGTGTGGCGCAAAAGTGCAGCAAGCTCATCCAGACAACGGGTCGGACTCACGTCGAGCGTGTGAAGCACCATCTGGAGAAGAGATGTGCCAGCAGAGCGACCACTCCGCTGATTACAGACATGTTTCGACCGAAGGTGAAGGCAGCTGTCCTGAAGGAGTTCCACGAAAAGCTGGCCCTGTGGGTGTACAGTTCGGGAATGGCTTTCTTCAAGATTGAACACGACAGTCTGCTCGAAGCACTTCAAGTGCTAGCACCGGGAATTAGGGCGCCCAACCGAGACCAACTGTCGGATGCGCTGCTGGATAGCACGTACGACAAATCGCCCAAGACGATGACAGCCGCCCTGCAAGGAAGAGTGGTCACGATATCTTCTGACGGCTGGACCGACTTCTGTGGGCATGCTGTGATCAACTACATGGCTGTGTCTGGGACGTTGTGTTACTTCTTGGAATCAGTGTATACTGGTGACCAAGCACAGGACGCGTACTTTCTTGCTGGGGACATGCAGCGTGTAATAGAGAAGTACGGCTTTCTCGACGTCGGTGTTGTTACTAAAGACAACACGTCGACGAACAAAGCGATGTGGTTTGTACTTAACTCTTTCCGTACCAGCACCCACTGTAATGGACATACTACTAGACATTGTTTTAGCCAATAGAAACTAATTACAATCAGGCCTTTCAGCCAATCCCTTCAGCTATGTATGCAACATAGACGATTCAGTACTACTGTACACGGTACAGTGCTCGTTCAAAATTTCATATTTGATATCCCCCCCTCGACAAATGTTTTGTAACGAGTGCTGCGAAGATTCGTGCGACTGGGAGATCCACGGACAGGAGCTCTGTGAGAGTCGACTCCGCCTGCTACGCGTATACAATGTCCCCCACCCTCGACGCATGTCAAGGACGTTATACCAGGTGTACTTCTATCTAAAGTTCGGTCATTTGGACGCTAAAAGCCGGTACCTTCCCACATGTATACAACGACATGTGTCTAGTTCGAGAGTGTACGTTTATTTGTGTATATTACATTGTGTTCGTGCTAACAGTCTGAACTTTACCGACAGGCGCCGACAACGGCTTGTCGTTCGAGAGCGTGCATCCGGAGCTGAAAATGAATCAGCCCGGCGGCAATACGATACAAGGAGACCATGATGAAAGACGCGACTAAAACTCCCAATGTGCAATACATTTCCGGTATCTACAATGCCCTTGATACAAGACATGCAACTACTATATGGTAGCGCGTGTTCGTGTAATGAAAACTTTGCGCGAAGCGCTGCAGTACGTCTATCACCCGTGACTTCTAACCGAAATGTTTGGTTTTCCTACTTTAGGCATATCCAGCAGCTGAGTGCATATCCTTCCGCGATAACCTTTTTTTTGGATCAACCGTGGATCAGGTCAACTTATGGATCAACTTTTTAAGCGACGAATTACGCTAATATGCTATGAAATAAAATAATTCAACGGAAAAGTTGATCGTCAAGTTGATCCACGAAGTGACAATATTCCTGCCATATCAAATGTTTGTGAAATATATACAATTATAAAGGTGAATGTATTAAATGTTAACCCTTCAAGACCGATGAGTTGGAAGCCCACTGAGGGCCTCTAAAACTAGTAATACTTGTCACACACTGGTCAAAATGCTTGCTCGAAACGTCGCCGGCGGTCTGCCGAAA